>PVKE010009867.1:0-43758 GCA_004027555.1 Craseonycteris thonglongyai | reverse complement strand
AACGGATGGCGCAGCTGCAATGATAGGTTGCATAAATGGATTTATAGCCCTATGTGGAAATGAAGATGAATTCCCAGCCTTTTTGAGCTATCACTGCATAATTCACCAGCAAGTGTTAGCTAGCAAGAGACTAAACACAAAAGAGGTAATGGACATAGCATTTAAAATTGTTAATTCAATTCGAGGAAGTTCCCTCAAATGGCGTCTCTTCCAACTGCTACTCTATGAAGGCCAACCTGAATTATTACTACATACCGATGTCAGATGGCTAAGCAGAGGTAAATTTCTGCAGTGATTTTGTGATTTATTGCCTGAAATGATAGATTTTCTTCACAAATAAGATGGAAACTGAAAATTTAAATGATGAAACTTGGCTTAGTGACTTAGCATTTCTTACCGATTTTACTTCAATATTAAGTCATTTAAATTTAGAATTACAAGGTAAAAATAAAACAGTAATTGATATGATCAGCTGCATAGGCACATATAAAACAGAATTTATTTTGTTAATAGAAGATCTGCAACAAAATAATCTGAATCATTTTCCAAATATGGCGGATAACCTACACAAACATAAAAATATTCATTATAAGATCGACAAATACGTCGCGGAAATCCAAAAAGTAACTGAAGATTTTGAGGTAAGATTCCAGGATTTTGAAAGAATTAAAGAAATTGTGGAATTTATATATTTTCCTTTTAAAAGAGATTTAAGTGTGAAACGCATTAGCCAAAAAATTTCAGACATATTTCATATGGATCAAAAGGCATTAGAAAATGAAATTATAATTTTACAAACTGACTTGATCTTACAAGCCAGAAAATTTGAAGATTTTTGGAAATATGTCAACCGAGAAAAATATCCCAGTATCACCAAATATAGCGAATATATCTATTCTTATTTCGGATCTACATACCTATGCGAATCAGCATTTTCATACTTGAAGCTAACGAAGACTAAACTATGTTCTGTCCTGACTGATTCCCATACTGAAGACTCATCATTATTATCTTTGTCAGGATATACACCTAATTATGATTCCTTGGTTAGAGACATGCAAACTCAGTCTTCCCATTAATGTTAAGGCAACAAAGTAAATTCTAAACCTGTCTTTCTCTGTAGCTACTTTGAATTAATAAATATTGTTAATAATTATCCATGTTCTTTTAATTCCCCTGGACGTGAGTTTTTGACCCTTTAAATAATTATTGTTGTTGTTGTTTACGTAGGTAGATAAGCCGTATATCTATATTTCAGTACAAGGTGTACTCAGCGAGCTATTGATAGATTAGCAAAAAGTAAGTCATATTATTCTTTCATGATAAATTTTCCTGGCCCCAAAAAAAACACAAAAGTGAAATATTGATATCAAATTATCAGCCATACTGTGCATTTTTATAACAACCTTTTCATATTTACGAACAAATAGTACAACAACTTATACATTGCAGTTGATAAAAAAATTAAATTGCATTTTAAGTTAGTAAAAATCTATCTTGAAAAAGTGTCGGAAAATCAAATTTTTTAGGTACTGCATGTACGGAATGTTGCTATCAAAAGTTGGGTGTGGAAATTTATTTTCTTCATGAGCCTATATCTCGAAAACTTAATAAGTGATGTACAAATTAAAACATAGTTTTGAACATATATTTTACGTATCTACCCA
The DNA here is from genome assembly GCA_004027555.1 of Craseonycteris thonglongyai. Taxonomy (NCBI): domain Eukaryota; kingdom Metazoa; phylum Chordata; class Mammalia; order Chiroptera; family Craseonycteridae; genus Craseonycteris; species Craseonycteris thonglongyai. The sequence continues at coordinate 42,091 of PVKE010009867.1, read as the reverse complement.
TACTTCGCTGGAATGCACCTTATACTGAAACACAGTGTATAAACATAGTATGCATTTCACACCACTTCTTCCTCCTTAGACTATGCCTATGACAACAAGTCAATCGCGACACACTTTTAGATAAAAAGTAGATCTTATATACAGAAAAGTTAGCCACCCCTGGTCTATACCATAGTACTAGGTTAAATTTAATTTGGTAATGAAAGGCCATTCAAATGAGAAACATTAACAAGTCATCAGAATGATACCTCTAGGAAGATGAGCTAGGTCCCTGAAGGGGAAAATATCTTCTGTTAGTATCTTTTTCACATTTTGAATTTATACCATGTGCATGAATTAACTGACTAAATATTAAGTATATTTTTTAAAGTTTTATGTATAAATGTAATTGAAATAATCTTAGTAGTCAGTAATGCACTCTAGTGTTTTAATGTGCACCGTGTATACACCTTCTATTCACTGAGTACCTTACAAATGGAAATTTGATCAGTTAAAGAGAATAAAAGTTGAAAATATAGACTAAGCCTTACTTTATTTTCATGTTGCAAAATATTTCTACTAATACACATGAAAAAAAAAAGAAAATTTTTTTTTTATTGGAACCATGTTGAAATATGGCCAATTTAAGCATAAACTGAATATTTTAGAAACAAAAGCAGATATAGCACAATACTTGGCATGATTTTGGTATCATTCTATCTTTTTCTTTTAAGTTTATTTATTTACTTATTTATTTTATTACTTTTTGACAGAGATAGAGAGAGAGACAGAGACAGAGAGAGAACTGAACTGGGGGAACTCCCCAGTTCAGCATATGGTTCCGCACCGGCCAGGGCCGGGATTCGATCCTTGGTCCCTGGCACTGCAATGTGAGCGCTTAACCTACTGAGCCATCCCAGCTTCCTCTCATTCTTTCTTTTAGTCATGAGATTACTGTGAACTTTATCAAATAAAATATTTACTGGTGAGAAGCCTGATAACTTTACCTGTAAGACATCTCCACGTTATATCATCTGCTAAAAGACTCATTAAAAACAAGAAACAATAATCAAAGACTCACCAGATGCTTGATGGTGAATAGTATGAAGGTTGTGCTTGTGTTTTGTCCTGAAAATGTATACCTGTACTGTTACATACATTTTTGGATCAAACAAAATATGAAGAGGCATTTAACTAGTTTCTAAAGAGTTCACCTTGATATAATGTCCTTTTCCTTACAAGATAGCTATTATCTTTGGTAGATACAGTCTTTCAGCCTGAAAGGATATTTGAAAATAAAGTATTGAAATAAAAAATCCTTAAATACAAAAATTAGTTCTTCTTTTATCATTGGGAAAATAGATTATGGTGCTATCTACAAAAGAGTTGATTGATTTAGGCCTTTGCAACATAGTATGTAGAATAAAAGGCCATTCATAGATGTTACTACTCTGAGCGCTACTAAATTATTTACTGTTATTTCTGCAATGTCTGAAATTTTGTGCTCACTAGTTTAGTCTAGCCAATTTGAACACAAAATTGGCAGCCCTACATTAGGTTTAGTAGCTGTAACCCCCCAGGACATGACTAAGAGCTACTGTCTAAGGGAGCAATGGAAGAAGAAGAAATCCTAACGCTTCTTTAAATCTCAACAAAGTAAATTTATTTGTTTTTTTTCATCTTCCTAAATAACTGGGCAGGTTATGTATATACAATTTAGACAAGGTGTCTTGTTTTCATAGAACTGAAGTAGTTTAACAAAAATTGTTAGAGGAGCATATTAGCTCTGAAAATTAAACAATCATATCTTGTGCCGTTCCTTGGCCTTCCAAGCCCAGTATGATGTGAAGCCCCAACTCCTGTCTGACCTCATCTGTTACCATGTTCCCTGTGCTCAAGAAATTGCACCTCAGTGTTGCATATGGGTCTGGATATAGTCTCTTGTTATTTGTTCTTTATTATTGGTATGGGGAAACTTTTAAGCCAACTTAAAGAAACAATTTAAAATTTTCTTCTCAAATTTTTTTGAATATTTTACTTCAAAGAATGATATATTTAAGGCCTAGATATACAATCCTGTGTTCTTTTGTAAATTTTTTAATAAGATTATATATTTTTAAAAATTGGTCAAGAATGGGTCCTGCTTTCATATAGTAGTAGATTTGGTTGTAATAATATTCGCACACTGTTAAATAAAATACATAACTGAGATGCCCAAGGGGAATATATAATGTATAAAAATGAACAGTGTGATAGCAACACCGCAATCTGATACTTTTGAGTGCAAGATTCCAGCTGTGACTGAAGAAGCATGTGTTCAATTCTTAAATGGTATTTATCAAAATCATCAGTGTGGTTTCATTCAGTACTCACTGGCAAGGGTGATTTATGGCTAATGAATTTATTCAATACATTTGTAAGTTTTAACATAATTTAAAAACTAGTATGTTTTACAAAGGAAATAAAACATCTAGAGATCAGGAAGATATTACAGAGTAAAATGTACTACTGCTAACTATATTTGAATGTTCAGGCACCATCTAGCACAGGAGTGAGCGCTGTCACTGGAAGTCTCAAGGCTGCCAACACATCACTCAATGCAGTACTCTCACTAATAACATTATTCATATTTATATTGAGAATAATCTCAAAAAAATTGTATTTATCACAAGCGGCAAACTTCAGAAGGATCTCTTTACAAATTTCATACCATGCAGTTTAGAAACTAGTGTTTGGTACCAGACAGCTAATGCTTAAGGTCACTACTTGTTTTGTGCACCAATCATTTCTACTGTGAATACTTTCACTGCACATGTGAGCAGTCCATTGGGATCATGATGATTAAAATATAAAGACGAGTTTCTAATAGTTTCAACCAAGCTACGTTACACGGAAAGCACCTTACACCATATTAATCAACCTATTGCTGAGAGAATTAGATAAATTTGCCAAGTCTAATAGAGAAACAAAATCCAGGGTGCCAAGAAAGGACATATTGCACATTGAATAATGCTCACTTTATTTGTCTCTACTTAAAAACTCACCTTGTGAATGAATGCTCTCATGACCTCTGTCTAAAACAGCAACTGTACCCCTGACCCTGTCAGCACACTTATTTGTCTCCTCCTAATTTATTTTTCTTCAGACGTGACTACCAGTCCTTACAATCTATGTAAATTATTTATTTATTTTTATCTTATTTGACCAGGTATCAGCTCTATGACGGTGAGGACTTGTCTTTTTAACTCACTGTGATATGTCAGTGTTTAATACAGTGCCTAGAACACAAAAGACATTTAAAAAAGTACAAATGATGTGGACCAAGAAGAAATGTACTATCTTTCTTCTTTACTGGAAAATAAGGAATTTTCTATAAGCAATTTCAGAATATAGAAAGAGTTCTACAAAAAAACTTTTATAGTGAAAGGAAGCTATTCACTTTCAGGAGAATGATTTAAAAATTTATAATTTGAAAGGAAACAAAATAGATATTAATTTCAGGTATGTGTAAGGATGAAGATTTTTAGAAATCAATCATTATCTTGAATTATGATTGCTATAGTTGTTTATAATAATCATGAAATTACCTTTAATGTGTCTGGCATTGTTAATTGTGTCTGGCTAGACGTTAGGTATAAAAAGTTTAATAAAGTGTATGTCATACCCTTCAGAGGTTCACAATCCAGAGAAGTCAAGAGCAACTGAAAAATACTTAAGTCAATATTGTATGTTCTAAAATAGAAGCCAGTCCAGGGCTTTGTGAGAACAAAGAGTGGGGGGACCTTGCAATGTTCAGAAAAGTTTCATGAAAGTGGTACTATTTAAATTGAATTTAGAGGGGAAGCCGGGATGGCTCAATGGGTTAAGTGCTCACTTTGCAGCGCCAGGGACCAGGGATCGAATCCCGGCCCAGGCCCATGCGGAACCATATGCTGAACTGGGAGCTCCCCCAGTTCAGTTCTCTCTCTGTCTCTGTCTCTGTATCTCTCTCTCTGTCAAAAATAAAAATAAATAAATAAAAATATATTAAATTGAATTTAGAAATATGTTAGGAATTTGTTAGTTGGTTAAACAAATATAAAAAAAAAAGAACAAATATGTGAGAAAGAATTTGCATATTTTGATTGGAATTGTGTGTGTATGTATGTTTGTGTGTGTTTATGTGACAGAATGGCAAGAGACTGGGAGAGAAAGGGGGAGCACATTATGGTTTTGAGTACCAGATTGGAGAATACATTTTATTTTATTGTATAGGTGTTAGGATGCTGCCAAGAATATTAAGAAAGAAAATATAACTTGAACAAGCTTGTGTTAGGAAAAAAAAAAAGATAAGAAAAGAAAAATGAAAAGATTTCTGTGGCCAGAATGTGGCTCTCCAGTGTTTCATGAAGATTTTTTCAGTGGAACACTAGTTTTAGGGATGTCCATTGAGTGTGTGTTAAAAAAGAAAAAGACTGCATGATCAGGTATTTTTGGAAATACTGAGTTAAGCAAAAATAAACAGGTATATTATTATTATTATTATTGTAATCATTATTGCAGAACTTCTTAGCCCATTCAATTTGTTTATATATTCATCTTGAATTTCTAAGATAAGGGTGTGTTATATAGTATTTTCTAAACATGATTGACCATGAAACCACCTGTTATTTTCTTCCCTTGTCAACTGCCACCCTCCAATCTTATATGACTCTCTTGAGTTTTCACTAGGGGTAATGTTTAGACAGCATTTCTCCAGTGGTGGTGCTTCTATGAGAAAACTGAGCTCTATAGAAAATTGTGTGAGTGAATCAATTTTTTTGACAGTATTCCCAAGTAGTGTCATTCTGAATACATCAGTGAGAAGCTAACTACGTACATATGAGTATAGTAAAGGCCTTTGGACATTAGAGATCTGTTCTCCTGTGGAATACCAATTAAGAGGAATATACTTTGGGATATGCAGGTACAGATAATAAATTATGAGGGCTTGAGGTAAGGCAATAGCAATGTGAATAAAAAGATTACTTCATACACTTTAGTGAGTTATAATTTTTTTTGTCTGTGTGTGTATGAATTTGTAGCTTACATTGAAAGCTATCATAAATTTTCTTTATTAAAGGTATATATTTGAATTAATCAGTCTGATATTTTTATCCTTATTACATGCAATCAAGGTAGATGTCTGTTCAGAAACTTATAGAGACAAATTAATATGAGGAACAAATTTGTTCTATAGAGTATAATGGGTGGGATAATTCTGTAAGTCATAGTCTGGGAACATAGACTATTTCAATAAAAGTGGCTACTTTTTGAATCACAAGAAAGACATTGGAAGTATAATAAAGATCACATTGAAAAGTATGAGGAAATTTAACACTGAGGAAAATAGTCCAAAAGGTATTTCTTTTTTAAGGTTGGCAATACAAGTGGTAGGAAAAGAAAATGTAGATTTAAATAAGTTATTTGATCAGAATGATTAATAGTTACATGAAAACTCTGATTTAGAGATATGCTGAAAACTGAAACAATAGAAATATTTTTTTTCAAATCAGTGTTTTACTGAAAATATGAAAATAAACATGGTAGATGCCAAACTCATGCAATTAACATAATAAAATAATTTAAAACCATTCATATTTTTATTTTGAGAATGAAAGCTATTAAATGGTTCAGTGGGAAAAACAATTACATCACTACTGGAAAATTATTTTTTTTTTAGTAATAAAGAGAAAGAAATTTGGGGATGCCAAGATGACTCAGCGGGTTAAGCGCTCATCTAGCACCCTGGGTCCGAGGATCAAATCCTGACCCCAGCCAGTGAAGACCCATATGCCCATATGCTGAACTGAGGTGTGTCCCCAGATCGGCTCTCACCGGGGCGAGATTTCTATGTTGGAGGCCTTCAGTTTATCTCCCACCCTAGGTGTGCCTCCTATTGGGAAGCCCTCTCCTCCCCCCATTTCTGCCCTGTGCAGCTCAGCACCCACCTGTGGAATGAAACTATGTAGAAAACTAATGATGTGCAACTATGGAGACTACTCTGGGTCCTCTCCCTTCTCTCTGTCTCTGTCAAAAACAATAAAAATAAATCTTAAAAATTTTTTTTAAATCTAATATTTATGATAGAACAAATTTTTTTTTTTTTTTACTTTTTGTCATGCTTTTGAATTTATGGCAACTTTTATGATTTTTTGAACCAATTTTTCCCTGGTGTCCTAAGTAGATCTAGTTAGTCATTGAAACTCACAAGGTGGCTCAATGCTGCTTTCTGGCCACCAGGCTGCCATTTAGAATAAGTCACTATAGCCACTACAGTTCACACTTGAACTTTCTGAGGGCTGTAACTTCGCTTATATATTTTTTCTCACTCAGACTGTATCATCTTTTATAACAGAAACCTATCCTATCAAAGGAATTTACAATCTTGAGAAGACAAATTTAATTTTTGGAGGTTATAGCAGATTAAGCAAAATGTTCTGCTGTTCATACTGGTATGAACAAATAGCTTAAAGTTCATCTGCATCAAGATTTTGGTGTAATTTTTTATCAGCAGAAAGAGTAGAAAGAATGCCAGGATAACTCAGCAAGTTGAGTTTGCCTTGCAACCATGAGGTTTGGGATCGAGTTCTGGTCCTGGTTTGGTCCTGACCTGGGCCTGTGCAGGCCCACATGCTGAACTGTGACACAGCTGGTAACTGCTGGGATGATAGAACAGTTTTTCTCTCACACACACACACACACACACACACACACACACACACACACACACACACACACACACACACACACACCCCGCCATGTGGGAGTCCCTTGATTTGGTTCCTGCACCACGTAGCCCCATATCCACCTGTGTGTAATGAAACCATGTCACAACTAATGATGTACAACTATGGAGACCACTCTGGGTTGTCCCCCTTCTGTCTCTCTCTCTCTCTTTCTCTCTCTTTCTCTCTCTCTCTCTCTCCCTCTCTCTCACACACACATACTTACACTTCTCAAAACAATAAAATAAATCTTAAAAAAATTTAAAAAAAGAGTAGACATGACTAAAATTATAAATGAATAATAGTTAAAACTCTTAGATAATTTTGGATACTTTCTCCCACATTTTTACAAATATATACATATATTTATATGATGCACATATGTTCAAATGTTCATATAAACATAAAGGTGTGTGTGTGTATACATACATATTAAATAAGGCAGGCTTTTGCCTTACATCTTTTAAAAAATAGGTTGGAAGGGGGATTTCTTAACAGTATATAAAAGTACAAATAAGAATAGTTTTTAGTAAATGTAACAGATTTAACTCATAAAACTGAAGTCTTTCCCTTCTGAACCCCATACTAAAATAATAATAAGAAATTTTTAAGACATACATTTTATAACAATGAGAAGAACAGTAAAGGGTACAACAGCAAGATAATTTGAGAAGCTGGAAAGTAGATCGATGCATATTAACTAATTGAGCAGACCTAAAAAATTTCATTTCTAAATTGACATTGCAGAAAGGGTAAAACCAACCTCATCCAAAAGTCTAAGGGATTGATGATACCAAGTCCTGGATGAGGAAATAAAATAAAAATAAAGCTGTTTAATAACATCGACTCACTGAGAAGCTCAAGTACTTGAATGTACTCAAGTGTCTTGTAAGCCTTTATCTTTTTTCCATCATCTCTTCTGCAGTAATAGACAGAGAAACAGTTTAGCTGACTTATTTTCTACTCTTGTGTACAGTATAGGTAATGGAAATTATGACTTCCTATAGGATAATTTATATCTGAAACTGTTATGTCTTTATGAGTTTATTTGTGGTGTTTGTTTTTGGTTTTCTTTTCATTTTTGTTTTTGTTTTGTTTCAAGAAATAAAATTTCCTTAGGTCTTCTTAGAGAATTGCACTCATTCAAACATTGCACATTAGGAATGAACAGTCTTATCACCTTATTTAAGTTTGATAAATGATTTTTAGGATTTGCTTACTTTTTCTTCTTTTTCAAATTTTTGCTTACCTATATTATTCCTCTATTTATAGTATATTTTAATAACAGATGAATTGAAGGCTAAAGGTTACAATGAAATCATCATAGATTAAATTATTTATTTTAGAATAAATTCTTGTTTAGAGCTTAAAAAATAACAGTGATAGAAAACATACAGTAATAACTAATAATTTTTGAGAGACATGTTGTACCCCCTTTTCCTGCACAGATCTTGAAAATCAGTTGGCTTGCCAGAAATTCCTTAGTGTTGTTAGTTGTGAGGGTCCTTTTTATGATAAACTAGTAAAATCTGAGTATACAAAATATATATATATATTGTTTGATTTGTGTGTGTGTGTGTATTTAATTTTGGAATTTTCTCATATGTTAAAACTTTATGCCTGTTTTCTCAAATATATATATATATATACTCTTAACATTATTAAAAAAAATCTTTGCATATTAACTATTCCCAGTATAACCAACCTTACCCTTATTTGCTTAATGTTTAGTTAACTCCTCTAAACAGCTAATTTTCCTTTTTCTTACTGTCACCACGATTGCAGAACTAATTAATTTGAGTATAATAATGCAGTTTTAGGGTGTGTTTTGATGTGGTATTAATTTTTTGCTGTGAAATTTAAAATTAAAGGGAAAAAAATTGTTGTATAGCTGTACCTCTAATTTGTGGCTTTAAAAGGGGAAAAAGCCAATTAATCTTTACCTGTGGAGTTTATTCAAATGAAGACTACAAGTAGAAGAAATTGTTGTTTTCATCTATGTCTGCACTTGAAAGCAAAATATTAGTCAAACAATTAGACCCCAGTAATTATTCATCAAGAGGTTGCCTGCGTGTCTGTGGCTGGTGTTGGTATATTTATATCAAAACATTGTTGCTTTCAACATTTTCTGAGATTTTATATAGCCAAGTTTGAGGCCTGTGTACATGGCAAGAAAATGTTGGGACTATATCTCTTTTAAATATTGCCAAAAAATAACTCACTAAAGGAAAATTGTTATACAATCATTGACTTGACATTAGTTAGCCATTTCAATTTTATTTAAAACATATAGTTAAAATGGCCATACTCCCCAAAGCAATATACAGTTTCAATGCCATTCCCATCAAAATATTCTGTCAAAATAAGAGTTTAACAATTCACACCAATATTGATATTGATATTATGGTTGTTGGATTAAAAAAAAAAGTTCATATATTATTCTCACTGGGGGTTGTAAAAGTCTCTTACCATTCATTACCTACTCTTTTTCCACAACTTTTCTTCACAACTGCAGCCAGATCTGTTGGGATATTTTTATATATGCAGCATGATATTAACACTGAAAGTAATAGTACTAACAATATGATAATGATAATGATGAGGGGAAATAAAAATAATAGTGACATTTGTTAAGTATTTGCCATATTCCAGGCATTCTGGTGTGTACTTTATGTGGATTTTATCATTTAATCTTCACAATTGGGTAGATAAAAACCATTTGCTTCCACTTAAAAAACTAGCCCAGAGAGAATTTAAAAATGTTTCTCAAGGTCACATAGCTAGTAATGCACTCCTGCTAAAATCAAAGCAGTTATTTTCAAGATGTCACTCTAACTATTGACGTTCTCAGTCCTCCTCCACAATGGCAACTTTAATCATATCATAAAGTAATTAGAATGACGCCATTGTACTCCAGAAAAATTAAGTAAAAATAGAGAGTAGTAGCTATTTAGTTTCTTGACTTTTTCATTTCATAAAGAAAAAAAAAAGATTAAAAATAAGTTTAGTATTTCATCAAGGTCATGTTAATAGTCTAGCTAAATAACAGTTTTAAACAGTAACTTGAAATTGTCTACCTTTTTAACCAAGTACTATTTTACTTCTACCCAGTGTGGCCTAAGAGTAACATTTCTGCTGTTTTAGGAAATGACCCAGTTTTATTTTCTTTAAAACTTAGTCTGCTGTTTCATTTTGTCTATGCCACGTATCTTCTTACATAATTTAAGGTCTTAAGTTATTATTTCTTGATTCACTTCATCCATTCACACCTTCTGTATAAAAATAGCCCTTACTTTGCAGTGCCTTTCTTTTCCAAGAGGCTGTCCCAGTCTGCATTGTTTTGACCTTTCAAAAGTGGGCAAAATAAAAGGTAACTTAGAAACAAAACAAAACAAATAAATAAATAAATAGAGGGGAATTGTGCTTAAGCAGAGCTGTATGGTTACAACCATATAATTTTAAAAAATAGTTTGGTATGAATGAATTGGCAACCCAACATAATATATCATCTTCTGTCATAAAGTTTCAATTTTAGGATCCAATCTTTTTGGAAATACTTTTGTCTATTTCTTCAAAGACAATACACATTCTTCTATTGGGAACTAATTCATTCTCTTCCTCTATTACCTGTATTTACCAGTAACTTGTATTCAATTTGTCCAATAATTTCAGCAAATATTTACTGTGTTCTTGATAATGCGATCAGCACTGTACTAGGTGACAGGGAGGACATAGTCTGTATAGAAGGAGACAAACATTCAGAGAATAACCCCCAAAAGTATATTATCTGATAGAAGTTATCTGACGGATAAGAGCACTGTTCTGAAAGAGTATTTAACAAAGGACTTGAGATAATCTAGGGAGGTGGGGCATGTCTTGGGAAAACACCCTAAAAGAGATGTGCGTGAAAGCACAAGAAAAGGGTAAAGAGGTATGTGGAAGTGAAATGGGAATAGTGTGCAAAGAAAAAAAAAACACAGCTGAAGGCTCTTTCTTAGAATTTAAACACTTCATATACTGTGTGTGACTGTCATTCAAAGAGTGCGAAGTAGTGAATGAATATGCGGCGAGGCTAGAGATAGGGGAATGTCTCAGATCCTGTAAGGTCCTGCTGGCCACATTACAGCATTTTGTTTTAAACCTAAAAACAATAAATATCTGTTGAATAAATTTAAGCAATATTGTAAAACCATATGTTATATTTGCATTTTGAAAAGATCTGGCTTCCAAGTGAAATTTGATATCTAATCTGAGGATAGTAACATGGTTCTTGTACATTATTAGAGTCTAAGGGAGGGACAGTAGCAATTAGACAAGTAGTGATGAAACATGTAGAATATGAAACTATGAGTTATATTCTGGGTGATTCTTGGGTTTTTGGCTTATGTTCGTAAGCAATAGTAAAGAAGGGAAAACTGGAAGAAGATCAGGTTTGGGTAGAAGACTCAGCAAATATTTATTTAGTGTCTGTGCAAACCCTTCCCAGTCTGAGTTCCTTGAAAGAATTAAGGCCTAAATGCCTTTGAAAGTAATAATAAATTATTTCTTTCCTATGGATATAGAATGATACCAATCTTATAATATCCTCTGAAGAATTGAGAAAATGGTCTATCAAGTAACATTTCATGTTGGATTTAATTATCTTGCAGAACTCTGGTTGAGAAAGACTGACTTACTTCATGCCACATACTGTTCTGCCTATGTCTTGATTATCATGAATATGCGGTATCTTTAAGCATTTGAAATGAAGAAAAATCATTGTTATGACACAACTAACTATAACTTAATTTTATTTAAAGCTCAGGTACCCACCAAACATCTTATATATTTTTATATAGAGAAATATATTCTAAAAACTTATAAAATATTTCTTTTAAAATTATACTGTAATAGTAGATATATGTTAATAAACATTTTCTCAGATGATTTAGAGATAATTTTTGCCTTGTATTAAAAACTGCAGATGCTACATATTTGCAACTCTTTTTGAAGTACACATATCTTATATTTTAAAAAATTTATAAAATATTTCTTTTGAAATTATACTCCACTAGTAGATATATATCACTAATATACACTTTCTCAGATGATTTAGAGATAATATTTTGCTTTATATTAAAATGCAGATGACATATATTTGCATCTCTTTTTGAAGTATGCATAGGTTATTATCTTTGAAGAAGAAAACTAGAAACTATTTTGAAAAATTACCTGGTAATGCTATAAACCCAAAAGAACATTAAACATTGAAAATAAAATGTAAAATATGAAACAGGGAAGAATGAACCTTTATTGCCGAGCTACCTTGGTGGTTGGTTACCAGTTACACCGCAATTCTGCATATGGGTTTAGACAGGCCCTGGCCAAGAATCAAATCCCAGACCTTGCAATGCAAGGCAAGCACTCAACTACTGAGCTATCCTGGCTTCCCCTCTCCATGAATTTTTGTTTCTTTCTTACTTTCAGTTTTATATTCTACATATAAGTGAAGTCATATGGTTCTTGATTTTTTCAGGCTGACTTATTTCACTTAACCTTATAATCTCAAGGTCCATCGTCTATTGCATCTTTTCTCATCACTGAGTAATATTCCATTGTATAAACGTACCACAGCATTTTTATTTAGTCATCTATCAAAGGACACTTTGGTTGTTTCCATGACTTGGACACCATGAACAGTGCTGCGATGAACATTGGGGTATATATACCTTTGTGTACTGAGGTGTTCAATTTGGGGGACTAGATACCCAGAAGAGGGTTTGCTTGGTCATATGGTAATTTTATTCCTAAATTTTTTTTAATGTATTTTTTTTTTTTTTGACAGAGAGAGAGAGAGAGAGAGAGGGAGAGAGAGACAGAGAGACAGAGACAGAGAGAGAACTGAACCAGGGGAGCTCCCAGTTCAGCATATGGTTCCGCACAGTCTGGGGCCGGGATTCGATCCCTGGTCCCCGGCACTGCAAAGTGAGCGCCCAACCCACTGAGCCATCCCGGCTTCCCCTATTCCTAAATTTTTGAGGAACCTCCATACTGTCTTCCATAGTGGTCGTACCAATTTACATTCCCACCAGCAGTATATGGGGGGTACCTTTTTTTCCACCCTCTCCAGCACTTGTTATTCCTGGTTTTGATGTGCAGTTCCCTAATAGCTAGTGAAATTGAGCACTTTTTTTATGTGTCTGTTGGCTGTTTATATGTCTGTATGGAGACAGTAGCTGTTCAGGTTTTCTGCCCATTCTTTTTAGTTGGATTGTTTTTGGTTGTTGTTCAGTTGTAAGAGTCCTTTATATATTTTAGATAATAGCCCATTATCAGTGGCCTTTACTTATTTAGTGCTTGGTATATGTCAGGCAGTGAACAACCAGATAAAGTATATGTTTGTGGGTGAGGTAGACTAGGTAGCTATTGGGTGTTTGTAAAAGTCCTTATTAAAAATTAATAAATAAAATTGATAATATTTGTGACAGAAAGTACAAGAACTTTGTTTCTCAACTTTTATGATATAGTTTTGCTCTTTATTTCACAATCTTAAGCATTTAGAGACCCAAATATTGGTTACAATATTAATTTAAAATTAAAAAAAATACATTTATATATAGCAACATTAACTTAGCTGTTTCCCACTTTTTAATTTGAATATTTTTAATTGGAATATAGATTATTTGTTCTTTCACAGACTTTATAGTTCTATTGGAGGTCAGGCAAATTTATAGAGATGCATAATACAAGGCTAAGAACTTGGTTTGGGTGAACCATAGAATGTTAGGAGATCATACTGGTACTGGTACATAACTCAGCATGGGTGTGGTGAGGGACACTTCACAGAGAAGATATAAGACACTTGAAGGAGGAATAAAGCTAAGTACATGTGTTACGTGAACACTTTAAGCATATCATTAACTCTAATTTTTAACAGTAAATACATAAAGGGGAATATATTGCATTAATGACATTGTTTTCTTTTGCTCTATCTTTGCTCTTTCTTTAGCTTTCTATATTTCTAAATACCATAGAACAAAGATCAAGTAGTTTTTCATATATGTAACAATTAAGTAGAACTCTTAAGTATTTTTAGATTAAATTAAATGCCATTAAATTATATTTTTTTAGTATTTTACACTTTGGAGTAAAGGTTAATATGACCTTTTGTTTTATCTTTATAGGAAATGAGAAAACTATGGGCAGAAATATTAAATAATTTCTCACTTTAAAATTTATGAATCAAAAAACTGATTTTTTACATTATTTAATGACTTATTTTTATTTAGAAATATTCAGAATTATATTCAGAAATATGATAGTGATTAAATTAAGGTTTTATGGCAGGATAACTTTTGTCTAAGTATTACTTCAGCTTCATTTCTTTGGTCTAAATATTCATTAATTTGGATTAAACCACTTACCATCAAGTATTCATATCTTCATATATTTCACATGTTTCTTAAAACACAAGCTAGGTAAGAACAGGTTGGAGTCACTGAATGTAGGCTACTTATATTCTCCACAAACTTTTAAAAAAAGTTTTATTTTTTTCTTTTTCTTTTTAGATCTCTGTTGTATTATCCTGTTAGTATTGTCTACCCTCTGGCAAGGTTGAAGTAATAAAATTTATTCTTCCTCAAGAGAGATGAAGAACAATAGCAAAATAATTAATTATTAATTTAAAAATGTATTTCAGATCTAAAGATATGTTTCCTAATTTATGCTTATAAATTGCTTACTTTCTTATTCCAGTTCATAGTATATACCTTTAAGAAAAAGAACTCGGGAAGTAGTTTGGTGTTGATGAAAGAACACGGGCTTTAAAAGGATACAGATGTTATTAAAATGTAAATTATGTTTATTTAATCCTCCTGATTTTATTGTACTAATCTCTAAAGTAAGAATAATAATTCAAATATATAGTTTTTATAAAAATTAAATGGAATTTCCAGTATTTGTACCCTACTCCATATCTAATATGGAATAGTGCACATTTGGATATCTCATTGTCTTACCCTCATTTATTAGTTCAGACATCTCCCATTATTTTTTACTAACTAAAATAATGATAGGGGAAGCCGGGATGGCTCAGTGGGTTAAGCGCTCACTTTGCAGCACTGGGGACCGAGGATCGCATCCCGGCCCCGGCCGGTGCGGAACCATATGCTGAACTGGGAGCTCCCCTAGTTCAGTTCTCTCTCTGTCTCTGTGTGTGTGTGTCTCTCTCTCTCTCCCTCTCTGTCAAAAATAAATAAATAAATAATAATATATTTAAAATAATGATATACTGCATCAATTTATTATTTTAATCTGTTTTTGCTTAAAAAAATAGAACAACCTTTCTACCTTTTGTTGCTTCTGATTAATATTAATATTTTATTATTATTTTTAAATTGAATCTTTTTTATATATTTTTATTGTTAAATTTATTGGGGTGATTATTATCATCTTCCTTATATATGAAGACACTGTAATTCTACTCTTCTACAGAATTTCCATCTTTACTTGATGTTATATTCATTTTACCTTTTTAAAAAATTATCTCTTGTACTTGTAGCTTGTAAAAATAAAACTCATCTTTACCAAGGTGTTCATATATTTTGTGTCAGAGCTAGTATACTAATAAATATTAGTAATTTATACTACTTCTCAGTATAGTGTAATTACAATAAGAGACTACATTAAAAACAGTAGAATAAATGTTTAGGTGCTTCAAAGGGGACAATATCCTCCTTAGCATACCCTGCCTGCTTATAGTATCTTAATTTCCCAATAATTTAAACCTTTTAATGCATTAAAGTTTCTTTTAAAATATGAACACATTACTTTGAAGATTATCTTTGAGTTACTGTCATATATTTTGTGATTGGTTGGGATGGAAAACAGGGTAACAGTGATTCTTGGACTAAACTGGTGTATATTATATGGTAGCTCTACTTAGAGCTAAATTTATTGCAAGGCAGAGGTACCCAGCATAATAATAATGATAATAATAATAGTTAATATATACATGGTTATGTACTCAATTTTATAATAACCATTAAATGTAAGTATTATTATTGTCTCATATTGAACATGAGAAATCTGGCACAAAGAGTTTAAATAATCTGGCCAATAACCACACAACTATGAAGTAGTGAAGCCTGGATACAAATCTAAGCAACCTGATCCCAGAGTCTCTCTGCTCTTAACTATTACTCTACTTTCAACCTAATGAGTCTCGCTGCCCTAACCTACTGCTACTACCACAGTAACTTATTGATTAGTAGAACAAAAATAATGCATGTTTTGGATTCTTTGACCAAGTATTTGTTTTAAAACAATGAAGTTCTTGAGGAATAATGAGTGTTTATAATGTGATTTACTCATGACTTGAGTTCATTAAGCAATTTCATTTAACATTATGCATCTCACTGATGATAACTTTAATTTAATCCTAAATGAAGGGTAAGAGTTTAAATTACAGTATCCACTTCTCAGAGAGATAGCTGTGAAGAGGTTGGGAATGGCCTTGCCAAAACTCAACTTTTCTTGCTTCAAAATATACCTTAGGATCAATCCTGTTTAAGAATCTCAGTATTAAAGAAAGTAAAATTGGATGTTGCTCTTTTTGATAGTCTATAAAACCTCAGAGAATAAGTACTGACAAGGCATGATAGTGGTACTTTCTGTTTACATAGCACTTATTCCTATGAAGCAAATACAGCCTAGACCGCATGAGAGCCTCCCGGTCTGTGGATTGTGAGAACTTGCTACCACACTTGACTAACAAATCAATGCTGAAAAGACAAGTGAGACTTTGGTGAGAATGATATGAATTGCAGATCAGCAAGGTGAGAATGAGAGAAAGTTAACACAAACAGATGGAGACCCTCTTTAGAAACCTCTTTGCCTTAAAAGTGCTATGCAATAGAAAAGATTCATTTTTTAAAAGGACAACTTGTAATATTCATAAGCAATTAATGCAGATATTATTAGAAATTGGTGGGGATGTCTATCTTCATGGCAGTGCAGTGAGATTAGTTATTTCTGTCCCCATCATTACTTACTTTGTGAATTTGCATTTGACAACATGGATCTTTCATCTTTATTCAGGGTCATCAATTATTTAGTATCTGAAATACTGTGTATTTTTTTTCCATTTAAAAAAAAAAGTCTAATTTGGATTCATCCAAAAATCATAATGTAGACTGCCAGAATCCAAGTAATTTGCATTGAACATGTGTCCTAATTGTATCCATGTGTTGGCATGATATTCTGCAGAGACTAATTCTAATCAATTCTGGTCTAAACATTCTGGATTTCCCATCAATTACTGTGCTAAGTCGTTGACAAAATTCATGCTAGTCTTTGGGCCAATGCCTCCCTGTACTGCGGTTTTAACACCCCAGAGTGAGAGCAACATGACAGATTTCTTCATCTACATATTTTGCATACCCGATATGAAAGATTGTTGCTGTGAAACTGATACTTCAAAAATATTATGCTTTTTATGGATCTTAGGGTACCTTGTAGGTTGGAAGAACATTTTATTCCACTTTTTTGAACTGAATTGGCCATTAAATAATGATGGTGTGTTTATATGCATATAATATTTCATATGTACTTTAACCTTTCTAACTAATAGAATGTTCATTACTTAAAAGATGAAGTATTTATTTATTTATTTATTTATTTATTTATTTATTTACTACTTACATTATTAGAACTGCAGATATGAGGGCTATCTGGGAAAAATCCAGCCATAAATTCCTCTTATTTGTCATATTACATGGATGGATACTTTCCAGACAGCCTTTTATGTGTATTATTCATGACATTTGTGTTTTAGCCACATGTATTATTACTGCAAGTAACAAGGTCTTAGTGAAGAATAGCTGGATTGAAAAATAATATTTTTTTGTAGCAATATTGTGTTTTCATCTGACTGTATTGTCCTGGAACAAACAACTGTGAAAACACCCAGGACCCAGAAAGCTATGTCTTTCCCTCGCTCTCTGTCATTCTCTTTCTCTTTCTCTCTTTTTCTCTTTAGTCTCGTTATAACCCCCTCTTTTTTTACTGTTTATTTTTTTATTGCTGTTAAATGTCTTATAGTTAATGTATGAAAATGGCCAAAAAAATCTCATAGAAATCATTTTTGCCTGTGTGCAATTTATGAAAGCTGCCAAGGCTGGCTAGCCAAATACTCAGGAAAGAACATCTGGATTAGGTTGTAAATCTTGGTCACAAAGTATATGAATGTGTGCAAAGTGCATGTGTAAATATGGAGCCTTTTTGTGTACAGGAATGTAGGTGGTAGTTCTCAAGAGGTGGGCAGATGCCTTGAAAAATGTCTATTTACATTATCTTATAAAACATATTGTAATTCAGTCATTAAGCTATTATGGTTGAAATAGGTTAATCGTTTTTCCATTACTAGCTGGCTTTGTAGCTAAAATAATTCAGAATGCTAAATAAATATTTAATGCATGATAAAATAAATTAAGTAGTGGATGGCAGGCATACCTATCAGTTATGTTGATATTTCCTTGATTTTCTTACTTCCCAAGCTACACAGTCTGGCAAATTATCTTTGACTATTTCTTCTTTTTCATGCTCTACTAGGAGTTTTTTTGTTTGTTTGTTTGTTTTTTTTTGTTATTCCTTCACCATGCTTAATGAGTATCTTTCTTAATATTTCAAGTGGCATCTCCCTAACTACACCTAGATCTGCATTTTCTAAATTTGGTTTTGTGGAATAGTCATATCCAGGATGATATTAATGAGTGTTCAGGGATATAAATAAATAAATAAATAAGGTTTCTAAGGTCAAATAAATTTGGGAACACTGCACACTCAATCATTCCTTGAAGATTTACAATGTACATTAGTGTTTTTAGAAGTTCTGCAATAAAGAAACATATTTAATGTTGGTTATTACAGCATTAAAAAAATAATTTGACCAATGAATTATATTTCTTGGAATATCTGTTAGTGTCTCTTAAGACTGTAGCTCTACAGTGTTCTGTGATCAATAAAAAATGCTGAGATAGACTATTCCAAGGGATTCTTAACTGCTTTTTCTTTGCTTATTGTCTTCCTTTGTCTCTGCATCGCATCCTATGCATTGCTGAAATAATAATTGTGAAATGGTACCATGTAGTGCAGATATAAAAAATAATTAATGAGCTTATCTTGACTAGATTGACTACATAGAGGAAAAAGAAAAGTGTTTAATTAAAATCAGAAATCTGTTAAAATGTAACATTTTTAGTTACTTAAAATAAGCTTAAGTTAATTTCAAAAAGAGTAATTTAACTACTGTTGATTTACCTAAAAACTGTTATTTCCATCCATATACATGATGTGTATCTCTAAAGGAACTATGAAATAAAATATTTAGATAGGTTTTTACAACACACACATGAACTCAAAAATAATAATTACAAATAGGACAACTCTATTGATTTTGATAATTTCTTCTGTCATTTGTATTTGCTTATATTTAAATATATAACTTTACTTAAAATGCTGATACTAGGGAAACTTTTCCATTTTTAATATTTTTTCTTTCTTAAATCCTTATCCAGAAAAATAATTATTTTTGTATACTAAAATTTTTAAAATGTAATTTTTTCATGTTTAATAAAATGTCTTTATATATTATGAAAGTCACATTAAGCATGAGAATATGTTACTAAGTCTTTAAATCTCCCTCAGTATTAGCTTGTTCTTTTGAGTTAATAAAAGGAAGCAATAGTCATCATTAAAGCATATATTGTTTAAAAATCAATGAGAGAACTGCCCTCTGTATTGCTCTTTCCACTTTAATTTTTTTTATCCCCTGCCTGGGAGCTTAGGAAGAGTCTTTGCTTAGTTTTTGGATGTACAATCTGGTGTCATGCTGCTTAAGCCTGTAATAAAAATTAACCTGTGTCCCAGTCTAAACTACATTGGTCCTTGATACAGGAAGCTAATTACAGTCTCTTGTTTCAGAGCCTCATTACCCGCAAACAACTTTTCTTTCTCACACCAATTTTATTTCTCTTCCTAAGTATAATTGCACATACCTGTAGTCTGTATAGTTTTTTTTTAAGGTATAAATATAAATTATCAATACTTTGTAATTATTGGCTGAGGTAAGTGACCTTCCTAGGTTTCCAGAATCCTTTTCACATTAGGTGATTGCCATATGTTGTTGGTATTGATGTGTGTGTGTGTGTGTGTGTGTGTGTGTGTGTGTGTGTGTGTGTGTCCATGTTATTAACAATTTCATAAGCTCATAACTTTTTTTAAGATATAATGTTGATAACTATTAATGTTTGGAACTTTTCAGTAATAGCAATGATGTTCACATCTTACATTTTAAAAGGAACTTAAAGATTTTCAGATGTGAATTTACATACATTATCTTCTTTGGTCCTTGCAGCAACCCTTTGAAGATTATAGATATTATTGTTTCATATAACAAAGGGGTGGACTGCATATTGTAGAGCCAATTATATTGTGTTCTCATACACATAGTAAATTTTGGAGCTGGCATTCCAAACCAGTTTTTCTTATTCCTTTATTTCAGAAGTAATAATTGATAAAACTGGAACCATGTTGTAGTTCAGAGTTTGAAGTGTGGGTATTTTGAGGACACTCACAATTATGCTTATCATAAATTTTATTTATAGTCCTAAGTTTGTTCTATCTTTTGTGGGCCTCTTTTGTAAGGCAAAATAAAGTGGGCAGAATCCCAATATCAATGCTAATTGCAAATCACTTCTGGGTTGCAGTACTATGTAAGCACACAATTTCACATTTTCTAAGGGCACAGAGAAGAGAAAAGTATGTTGTAGTGTACTAGGAAGTAAAAGCCGTGTACCAGTCAATAGCTTCTTATAAATGAAACCACCTGGGTTTAAATTTACCCCTTCCAAACTCTGTCCTTGCCTACTTAGTAAACACTTGATAATTTTTAGCTATAAAAACATAGTGGAATGAAAACTTCATGCTATATAGAGCCCACTGGAACATCAAAACACTTAAGCATGAAGACTTGAGGGAAACAAAAATGTAGAGAAAAATGAGAAAGAATAGGTAATTAAAATGAAATGGGATTAGTCTACACTTTCTATTTATTTAGTGTGTGGAATGTTGTGAGCAAATGTCCCTCTCTACCTAACAATAAAGAAGAGCTGAATAAATATAAAATCAATTATTTTAGCCCATCATAGAGTCAGGCACAAAGCAATTGAATAAATTAAAATTTAAAATTTGAAAACCTCTCCGAGGATATAGAGGATTCAGAGCTGCTTTTCTTGTTGAATTGTGGAAGGAGGAAGTCACTATAGATGCAGTAAAAATAAAACAGCTGAACTTTTAGATTTTTAAATGCTAAATGTGGGCTGGTGTAGGAGTTTAGAATTCCTAGGTGCCCTAGATACAAGGGGAATCTTTGCTCATTCCTCATCATTTCTTCACGGGCCTTCACTGAGAACTCATGAGATAGATGAGGGTGAGGACAAGAGAACTGAGAAGAGTATCCTGTGAGCCGGGGGCATTCTGCGTTGGCTGTAGTTGAGTGTGAAGGATGAGAACTAAGAGAAATGCTTTTGCACTCTGGACCTTTCATTGAGCAACTGAGTGGCAGAGGCAATATGTCATTGGAGAAGGGGCAGAGTGATTTTTAAAGATTTATTTCATTGATTTTTGATAGAGAGAAACAGAGACAGAGAGAAGGGGTAGGGCCCAGAGCAGTCTCCATAGTTGACACTAGTTTTCCATATAGTTTCACTCCACAGGTGGACACAGGGCTGTGCAGGGCAGGAACTGGGCCTGGAGCCTCCCACATAGGTCCCAGCAAGAACTGAACTGGGGGCACACCCCAGTTTAGCATGCGGGTCTGCATGGGCCAGGGCTGGGATTCAGTCCTCAGTCCCCGGGGCTTCAAAGCAAGCTTTTATCCTGCTGAGCCATCCCTGCTTTCCCCAGAGTGATTTTTATACTTACTATTGATCTGAGGTGGAAAAGCCTAAAGCTGGACCTTAACCTGAGTTGAGGTATTGCTGGGGTAGGGCAAAGATTGCTGAGGGAAGGCAAAGAGAGCTGAGACCTCCCATGCAGCCTGCTAAGATTTGAGGGCAACAGGAGAACTGAGAGAAGCCCCACAGGCACTCTTTACTGAGTGAGTCATTGCCTGTTTTACATTAAGTGAGGAAGAAGAGAGTTAAGAGAGAAGGCCCAAAAGTCCGGGTACAGAGACCTTGTCAGATAAAGTCTGGTTATGGAGCAGAAGTAGGTGCCAACAGTGCAGTGACGGCCTACAGCCCCTCTGGGCCCTTGCATGAATGCCAGGAAATGGCCCTGTATCATCGGGGCAGAAAATGGATTGCTGAGATACACATCTAAGGCATTTGAAGACAGAGTATGACAAGTAAGACAAAACTGCAGGCACTTAGAATTTAAAGTGAAGGGTCTGATTTTTCTCTCACAATTTAATCATGTAGTGAACTGAACTTAATTGAAACAACAACAGAGCCCATGCCCATTGTATTTGTTTGCTAGGTGTGCCATAACAGAAAACTACACACTGAATGGCTTAAACAACAAAAGTGTATTTTCGCATGATATTGGAAGCTGAAACTCTGAGTTCATGGTGTCATCCGAATTGGTTTCTTCTGAGGACTTTCTCTTTGGCTCATAGATGGCCTTCTTTACCATCTGTCTTCACGTTATCATTCCTTTGTGCATTTCTGTTTTCAGACTTCTTATAAGGATATGTGACATACTGTATTAGGACTCAACCTAATGGGTTTATATAACTTTCATTAAATATTTAAAGAACCTATCTCTAACTGCAATCATATTCTTAGGTACAAGGGATTAGGACTTCAACATCTGAATTTAGAGATGACACAGTTAAGCTTACAACACCTAAACTATACAGTGGATTGACTCAACCAGCTATAAGAATAACCAGTCCAAACAGGAGACTGTCCTTTCTGTTTGTAAATGTTATTCATATTAGTTATAATTTTTCTTTTACATGCAATGTTCACAATTAATCAAAAAATTAAAATACAGAAGAAAGCAACAAAATGTGATTCTTTGTCAGGAGAGGAAAGTATCAATAGACCCAGGTCCAAGATGTTGCGATTTTCAGATAGGATTGTACTACACTTCTAATAATTATATTAAGGAATTTATTTGGAAACGTGGACAACATATTTGAAAAGATGGGTTACTTCAGCAGAGAGATAGAAATTATAAAAAAGTATCAAATGTAAATGCTAGATGAAAAGTGCTACATTGGAGAAGAACAGTTCTACTCAGTAATCTAATGCATGAAAGAAAATATCAGTGAGCCAGGCCAAAGATAGGACAATACAAAATTTTCTAACTTGAAAAATAGGAAGAACTATAGCAGAGAAAATGATTTCTGTAGAACTAGGTTTAATTGATTTTCTAGGAGTGGAAGAGAAAGAATGAGAGAAGAAACACTTGAAAAATAATTAATTATTTTATAAAATATATGAAAAACATTGATCCATAGATCAGATAGCCAAAGAACTTTAAACAGTGCAAGCACAAAGATAAATATACCTAGGCATATTGCAGCCAAACATTGACAATCAAAATAGGAAAATTCATGAAATCTACCAGAGGAAATGGTATTAAGTATAGTGTAAGTGGTATAAATGATAGCCAGTTTCTCATTAGGTATAATGGAAGCCATAAGATAACAGAACATCTTCAAGGTTCTAAAAAATAGATTTGAACCTTATATTAATACTCCACAAAAAAATCTTTAAAAAAAGAAAAAGAAAATGAAGATTTTTTTTTTTTACTAAAATAGCCAAGATTTTTCTCTAAAACTTCTTCACTACAGATATAACTAAAAAAAGATTTCTCAGAATTTGTGGATGAGATATCAGATATGTAACTGTTGATCTTTGAGGTAAAGAACACCTCAAAGAATGGAATATATATGAATATATTGATTTATATAGGAATATTTATATAAAATATAATATGTAAATATTTTATATAACAAAGATATGCAAATTATATAATAGGAATATGATTAAAGATATTTGTCTGATTAAGAAAAATAATGGAAGTATAATGTGTTTATAGCATATATAGAAGCAAAACATGATAACACAAAAGATGGGAGTATGATAATTGGAAATATACTATTGTAAGGTTCTTACATTGCTTATGAACTTTTTTTTTTTAATATATTTTTATTTATTTTTATTTTTGACAGAGAGAGGGAGAGATACAGAGACAGAGACAGAGAGAGAACTGAACCGGGGGAGCTCCCAGCTCAGCATATGGTTCTGCACAGGCCGGGGCCGGGATTCGATCCTCGGTCCCCGGAGATGCAAAGTGAGCGCCTAACCCACTGAGCCATCCCGGCTTCCCCGTGAACTTTTTTTTGAAAGTAAACTGTGATTAGTTAAAGATTCATATAGTAATGTTTTAAGCAAAACTAAAAACACAGAGAGGAATTGTTGTGAGTCGAATTGTTGTAGCCTTCTCCCTCCACATTCATGTTTTGATTTCTAACCTGATCACCTCAGAATATGAACTTGTTTAGAAATAGTGTCATTGCTGGTGTAATGAGTAAAGGTGAGAACATACTGGAGTAGCCTAGACCCCTAATCCAGTATGACTGTTACCTTTATTAAAAGTAGAAATTTGGACTCAGACATGAACACAGGGGGAATGCCATGTGAAGATGAGGCAGAGATCAGGGTGATGTTTCAACAAGCCAAAGGAAATAAAAGATTTCTAGCAAAACACCGGAAGACAGGAGAAAGGCTTAGGAGCAGATCTCCTTCATAACCGTCAGAAGAAACCAGCCCTCCTGACACACTGCTATCAGGACTTCAAGCCTCCAAATCTGTAAAACAGTTAATTTCAGTTGGTGGCACTTTGTTACAGCAGCCCCAGCAAACTGATGCAGGCACAAATAAAAAATCTGTAGAGAAGATAAAATGAAAAACTAAGTGTAGTAGATTAACCTGTGCACCAAAAAAGACAGCAAGAAGGAAAAGAGAAACAAAATACAGATTGGAACAAAATTTAACACCTGACTAGTAGAATTAAATCCAAACATTGCAATAATTACATTGAATATAAATGAACCAAACGCTGCAATTAAAGGATAGAAATTGTCAAATTGAATAACTATCAGTTTATCAGAAAAATTAACATATATCAACTCTCTGATCTAGTACTTATAAACCTACATATTTATCTATGAGAAATGAAAACATATATTGACAAAACAATACAGAACAACAATGAAAAAACAACAACAACAACAACAAAAACACATTTGTACAAGGATGTTTATACTAGCTTTATTAATAGTAGCCAAAGCCGAGCAATAACCTATATGTTCATCTGTGGGAGAATGGATAAACTGGTTTAGTCCTATAATATGAGATTACTCACCAATAAAAGTGAACAAACTACTAATACAAGCCACAAAATGTATAACTCTTATAAACGTAGTTCAATGAAAAGTATACAGACACTGCAAAGTATACACTGTATGATTTCTTGGTAATAGAAATCATATGAGATTTTTGTTTGTTTTGCTTTTGTGCCAGGCACGTGGGAATTGAGTCAGAAGGCATATAATGGATCTGGAATAATGCAGATATCCTGTGTTTCATAGTGGTGTGACATACAATCTTTTACTTTTAATTTGAGTTTGTCTTTCTTTACTGACCAATATATACCATGTTTTAATATACAGCAAATGTTTAATATTAATGTTTATTGTCTGAGTCTCAGTTTATAAAGTATTATACATACATAGTGTTTTATTCAAGCTTCAAAATTACTCTGAATTAAGCAGGAAAAGCTCAGTATGATTATCCTTACTTTACAGAGGGATGACATCACTCATATATTTATTTATCCAGAATCATTTAGGTGATCTGTGGCCAAGGCAAATCTTAAATGGCAATATTCTGACTAACTCACTTCAGTGAACTTTACTAAAATCTCAATAGTATGTAAATTTCCTTCTTTCCCCTCTTCTCATTATCCTGCTCTTAAGTCTCATTTATATGAAGTTCTCTTTGAGTATCAGGTATCTTAAGGTTTAGTGGTCTGTTGAACTGACTATATGTCCTGAGCCAGCCATACTGGATTTTCATGTTCCAGAATGAAGCCTGATTATCAAAAGCTATCAAGAGACCAATGGCAAGATGGGCATACAGTGTTCCCTCGCCACCTCGCGCTTCATGTTTTGCGGCTTCAGTGCTTCGCGGGTTTTTCCAAAACATTCATCAAAAAATAAAAATGAGAAAATACAACCATGTCGGCAGCCACATTGCGGAAAGGAGCATTGTTTCATGTGGATGCGCGAGAGAGAAGGATCCCTGCATGTCAAACAAAGAGATGAGTTGACTCAGAGTCCATCCCACGGGCTCTCATAAAGGCGTGGGATTGGTTTCCGGTGCGACATCGACCCATGAGAAAATTCCTAGGGGCAAATCCTACTTCGCGGTTTTTCAGCTTTCACAGAAGGCTCTGGTCCCCATTAACTGCGAAAAATGAGGGATCACTGTACTCATAAAATATGTTTAGTAGTGGGCAAAATGGCAATCCAAACTGTTTTTGTACTTTAAAGTAATAAAATAAACATTTTTAGGGGGAAGCCGGGATGGCTCAGTGGGTTAAGCGCTCACTTTGCAGCTCCAGGGACCAAGGATCGAATCCTGGCCCCGGCTGGTATGGATCCATATGCTGAACTAGGGAGTTCCCCCAGTTCAGTTCTTTCTCTGTCTCTGTATCTCTCTCTCTCTGTCAAAAACAATAACAAAACAAAACATTTTTTCAACCATGTTTTTCAGCGTCCACCCCTTCCCCCATTTCCTTAAGACTGGTAAATATCTTTTGATGATTATTAAAGTATTTTAAATTATTAAGACCTTAGGTCTCTACAGCTTTCTTAAAAGGAAGATAAGACTTTAAAATGATTTTTAATGTATTATGCGAATAATTTAGTATCTAAGAAAATGACCATGCATAATTTTTAAATTAGATAAACTGTCTTAAAAATTGAATTAAACATTACTGCTGTGTTATGAAATTAGTTGTCAAAACATATTCTTGCGATATCTCAGGAAGGATATTTCAAGAGTTATATTTGCATCTTAACATAGGAAAGGGTGAATATAAATTAAAATCTCTCTGGAAAGTAAGTTTATTATCTAAAATAAGACTGACTCATTAGGGGAATTTATTTTACTCAATTAATAAAATATAATAGCCTGCTGAAGACTACTGAAGCAAGTATAAACTGAAGTAGCAGAGAGGTTATAAAACTTCATTATAAGAATTTCAACATAGTAGTCTCAATAGTGATTTAAATTAGAGAATGAGACCACATACTTATATTTCTCATTCATAATTGTGTTTTTAACCATAATTTTTGAACTTTACTCAAATAGCCTATATTAAGTTCTAATTACTATTGACCATCTTTCTAAATAACTTCAGTATCTAGTTACTTAGTCTTCATGTTACTTTATATGAAAAAAAAATTGAGATCATCTGTATTTCAGAGGCTAACCAATACTCATACTCATTTAAAGAGAATTAGATTATCTGAATGAATTACTTCTGACTTTCCTGCTGACAGCTGGAAACTAGGGAGCAGTTCAAAGTATAATATCTTTACCTCCCTAAGCCAGAAGTAGTCAGAATAGTTAACATCTTTTTACTTTAAGCAAAGTGACTACTTAGAATCATTTTAACTGCTGTGACCAAATATTCACATAAGATCATGCCACTGCTACTAACTGAAGCTGTTCAAAAAGTACATTATGGCAAGAGGAAATAAGTAAACATGTTTTTATTTTAAATAGAAAAAAGCAAGAAAAAGTAATTAAATACTAATAGCATGTGTTTAGATGATGTCAATTCTCGAGGATAAGTCACATAACCGATTATTCTGCCTCTGACAACATCCATTGGAGGCTACCTTTGCCCTCTGTGGACCAAACTAAGGTTAATGGTGCTTCACAAAAGGTTCCTGATTACATACTTGGCCATAATTACCTTTTAAGGGCAGGTAGTCTCATTTGGGTAGAATTTAGGGGGCAAACCTTTGTTCACCCTATTCTTCATGTGACCTTATAGTTGTGACACATTTCCATCATCCTCTCTGATTTATTTGTTTGTATCAGATTCTTCTCCATGGAATGACTCTTAAGAGTGTCAAAATCTGCTTTTTATTAATTTACCTATCAGTGATCGTGATCCCTGGCTCAGACCTTGACATATATTAGACATTCAATAGTTAATTTTTATTTATATGCAACACCTTTTATTAAGAAAGTTTTATTGACTTTCACCAGTTACCACTTAAAAAAAAAAAACATTTTTACTTTTTTTTTTTTTATCCATTGAGCAACAGGTCTCATGATCATTCTTAAAATCTACTTATTTGGGCTCTTTAAAACAATGGTTTGTTTTTTTCAGAATAAATTTATTTTCCTTTGTGAATTAACCAGAATTTGAGAGGACGTTTCCACTTAATTTTTTTAAATACTCAGTGTTCTGGATTTATTGATATATCTTTTGAAAAATTTTTAAGACTTTATTTTTTTAAAGCAGTTTTAGGTTTACAACAAAATTAATAAGACGGTACAGTGATTTCCTTTATCACCCCTGCCCCTACCCATGTATTGTATAACCTTTCATTATAATCAACACCATTCACCAGAATGATATAATTTTACCAAGGAATCTACATTGACACATCATAAAACCTAAAGGCTACAGTGTACTTTAGAGTTCACTCTTGGTAATGTAACATTCCATGGTTTTGGACAAAACTATAATGACATATATTAATTTTTAAATATTATACCAAATATTTTCACTGCCCTAAAAATCCTGTGCACTGCTTATTCACCACACCCTGTAAACCACTTATTTTTTTATTATCTCTATAGTTTTACCTTTTTCAGAACGTCATATAGTTGAAATTATACAGTATATGGTATTTTCAGATTGTCTTCTTTCACTTAATAATATGCATTAAAGGTTCATCCTTGTCTTTTTATTACTTGATGACTCATTTCTGTTTTATAGTTGAATAATATTCCATTGTCTGAATATATGCAGTTTATGTATCCATTCTGCTACTGATGGATATCTTGGTTGCCTCTAAGTCTTGGCAATAAAGCTGCTATAAATATCAGTGTATAGGTTGTGGGTTTTGTTGTTGTTGTTGTTTGTAGATATTAGGTTTTCAACTCATTCTGATAAATACCAAGAACTGCAATTGTTGGATTGTATGTTAAGAGTATTTTTAGTTTTGTAAGATCCACCAAACTGTCTTTCAAAATGGGTATACTGTTTTACATTTTCATTAGGAATGTGTGAAGCGTTTCTATTGCACTACATTTCTTATTAGCGACTAATGTTGTTAGTGGTCTATATTTTGGCTATTTAAATAGATGTGTGGTGGTATCATATTATTTTAATTTGTATTTCCCTGATTATATATGATGCATGGCATCTTTACATGTGCTGTGTAACTTTGACCCATTTTTTAGATACTGTTGTTTGTTTTCTCATTGTTGACTTTTAAGAGTCATTTGTATATTTTGGATAACAATAGTCTTTTATCAGATATGTCATTTGCAAAAATTATTTTCAGTTTGTGAACTGTCTGCTCATTCTTTTGACATTGTCTTTTGCAGAGCTGAAATTTTGAATTTTTTATACTAAATCTAGGATTCCAGTGAGTAGTTTTTAAGAATTAGGGAAACTCTTAATAATATATGAAGTAATAAATATATGAAATCTGCATATATATTTCAGTTGAAGACAACTCTTAATGAGTGATTTTCTGTGCAGCTGAGTTGGAAATGAGACATATTTCTAACTCACTAAGTTAATCAAGTTAAGGATTTTTCTCTTTTGTCATTCTTATCCATCACAGACATCATTTGTATTAGGACACTTTCTTTTTTTGATGTTCTAAAAGAGTCTTTTCCTGTGCTGAATAATCTTTCAAGTCTGTGTAGCTAAATGTCTAATAAGCTATGTTTCTATTTTCTAATTAGGGGAGAAAGAACAGTCTGGAATATGAAACATCGTTGCTTTTCACTAATGAACAGGGGAGGAAAATGTGGAAACTAGCATTCATTTAGTAGCTGCTGTGTGCCAGACACTGTTAAGCACTGTACATATATCATTTCAATTAATTCTCATCTAATTCACTCATTTAGGTACCATTCCAATTTTATTGATGAGGAAATTGAGGCCTAATGGATGTGGTGAATTTTTTATAGTTGTACACCTTTAAAGTACTAGGGACATAATAACATAGTTTCCTAGGATTTCAGTCATTCCTTTCCAGTATTCTATTATACATACTAGCTTTCTCTCTATTAAGTTATTTAAAATGTATATATAGTATTCTCCAACATCAAATCTGATTCCTTATAAGTAACCACTTTTAATAGCCATATTTAAATGCTATTTATATTTGCTATATACTAAGAAAATGGTATATTACTCTATATATTGTTGTACAACAAAATATTTGCAGTTCAAATATGTTTTGGAAATGCATGCTAGAAATATAGTGCTATTTCATCCTTTTTAATATTTTTATTGATTTACCATCACTTATTTATTAAAGAAAAAGTCAAGTTTATATAATTTTATAATATAACAAGATATTTACTCCTCTAATACATAGTATTTTCTTAAGATATAGATTAAATTATTAATTAATCCTTAACAGCAGTATCTAAATTTGTGAAATAAAAATTTAAGGCTTTAAGTCTTACTCTATTCTCAGAATGTGTTTATCTTTCATTTTTATGCCTTTAATCCTCAATAAATTTATACTTGGAACTTTGCTTTACCTTTTCATATTAATCTTTATTTTCCAGAGATCCTTTATTTATGTTACTAGATTTATGGTTCATTTATATACTTTGTAGAATGGTTTACCCTTTTGTGACACTCTTTATTTTAATCTTATATCCTTTTTTTTTATTCTTTCTTTTTTTTTTTTTCTTTCTTTTAGCACTTAGAAAGAAGACACAAAACCTGTGCTGGGCTAATTCTAAAGATCGTTTATCTGATTATTTTACAGCCTTTGTTTTTTATGATGAAAGTTTAGAAAATCTAATATATTTTTTATAGGTGAGAAAATTAATGTATCCCAAGATTCAACCTGTCAGGAACAAAGTCAAGAAAATAACAAGCACCCATGGTATAGCGCCTGTGTCAGTTATTACCTTTACAAGGCATTGATCTACAGATGTGTGTGTTCACATGTGTGTGTGTGTGTGTGTGTGTACATGTATGTGTGTGTTTATGAATTTAAGTTCACATCTCAGTTTGCTTTCCTGGTATACTGATCCTTCATATTTTGGGAGGGCATTGTGATTCTTGTTCAAATAGAGGTAACACATATTTAGTGATGCAACCTTGGCTTTACTTGGTCTTAGAGCTGCAATCATTTTTTCACTAGAAGAGTATTGTATTCATTTAATAATAAAATATTCCATAACCAACTAACAGTGTGAAAGTAGAGAAGCCATTGATGGCAACTAAATCTACCAGGAGAAATAAAGACATTTAATTTTTGTATTGAACAATAGTAAATATTTTTATATATCTTATTTTATCAAAATGTACAATAAAAATTTATTAAGCACAGTTATCAGTAAAATAAAATACTATTTTAAAGACTATAATCATAATTAGGTTTTGATTGAGTCTTTCTTAAATACTTGTTATTTTTTAAAAAGTGTATTGTAATTATTGCTAATATATAGTTAGTAACATTAGAAAAAAATGTATTGAACAGAAGCATATTGTAAAGCTTCCAAAGATTTTACCAGGTTCTTAGGCAGTTATATTATCACTCTTACCTACTGAATATTTTTGTAATGGTATCATGCTAAAACTTAAGTGGTAGATTCTGATTATAATGTTTTTTTTTACCAAAGTATTTATTTAAATAGGCTGTGAATGAATACTGGCCTTCACATTTATGTTTTTTGTTTTTAATTTTTTAAATATTTTTTAAATAAGTTTACTACAATTTTTTTAAAGATTTATTTCATAGTTTTTGACAAACAGAGAGAATGGGGAGGGCCCAGAGCAGTCTCTGTAGCTGTACATCATCAGTTTTCAACATGGTTATGTTTCACACAGGTGGTCAGGGGTCACGTAGGGCCAGAACCAGGCCGGGGGCCCCCTGCATGGGAAGTATGCCTCCACGAACTGTGGGCCAAACTGGGGGCCTCCAACATGGGAAGCTTGCCCCAGCAAGAACCGAACTAGGGCCACACCCCAGTGGAGGACATGGGTCCTCATGGGTGGGGCCAGGATTTGATCCTTGGACCTCTGGGCTACAAAGTGAGTACTTAACCTACTGAGCCATTCTGACTTCCCTGTTTACCCACAATTTTTAATATTTGTTTTGTCATTTTGGATTTTTTTGTCTTAAAAGTGACTGCAAAGTGAACTAAATAACAAGTGGTAATAATTTTACCTGGATCATTATAACTTGAAGAATTCAACTTGCCTTTCTGACTACAAGGTCATAATGGATATTATGCTTTACCTTAACCTTAACTACATAAAATAAATTAAATAATATATGGAAATAATGAAACTTAATGTGGTTCCTATGTTTATATATGAAGTGAGAGTGAGCTGGCAAAATCCATGTTTATTTTGGACTATGGATGATAAATAATTTTAGGAAGAGTTTCTTTTCAATATTCTCTTGGTTGCTTGCTTAAGAAAAACAAAAAGGAATAATAGAAAATACAGCTAGGGAATCAATGAAAAGACAAAGATATTTATGTAATGTAATCAACCTCATTCACTGTAACTTTTAGACAAAATAGATTTTTTTTTCTACTAGTTTGATAGTTTTAAAATGTTGGGAGGAAAAGTTTTAGCTTATGGAAGTGCTTGCCATGTGAGAAAGAGTTTAGAAATCCTAGCAAATCATCAGTGGTCCATTAAAAAGCAGAAATGACTCCTTTTGGGATCATATTGCAAGGGTAATTGCAGTCCCCAATTAATGAAAATAGACTGATAAAAACTGATAATTATGCATAGTGAATATAAATTCTTTGTATTTATACTGTTTCATAAGTCATTAAAACATTACTAAATACATTACAAAAATATCCCTAAATATATAACACATATCACTAAATGATAATTACATATCATCATATATAAAAATACTAAATAGAGTATAAATTTATATTGCTACTTAAATCAGTGGAAAAAAACACTAAATTAGTAACATCTCTGTGTCATTAGTGGATATATGAGAGCATTTTTAATATACAGTTGCCTTATGCAGCAGCTGCAAGTTTGAAAATATTTTTCATATGCTAGTGCTTTTTAGATTTGGAATGAAAACTTCATAGAGAGACCAGTATTTCTTTTGTGGAGTGCTTAAAACATTAAGTAATATTTTTAAAATAAGTTACTTTTAAAAGATAATTTTAATAATGTTTTTTTAAAATAAAAGTTTAAATATTTTTTAAACCCAAGAAGAAGTGGTAATAGGATTGGGCATTTATTTGTACCCAATCTTTCTGACAAATTTTGCATAAGCATATTTAAGAGGATTTTTTTAATACCCTCTAAAATAAATAGAACACATATAAGAGAAAACAATTTATATTCTGTGGTTTATTAAACCTTTAGGGGATGGCCCATAATATAGATAACTTCATCAGAATATTGCAGAATGTTGGAAAGTTATTCTTTTAATACCAAATATATATGGATACAAAGCTATATAATTGAATTAGCAGTGATTCTTTGCAGCATTTAATGATAGAATGCATAGGATTTTAATAATTCTTGTTCATGGTATTTTCTACCCAGTCTAAAAGTTAAAGGGAACTATTATTGTTAAAATCAAAATAGAGAGTTCTTTGAGTTGATTAATTAAATAGAGTACAGGAAACAATACCCATTGCAAATTATGCCCATTGCAACACAATTTACTTATTGTTTTATTTTCTATGAAAGTATTCTTGCCACAATGATAGAGTTGAATACTACCAAGAGAGTTCACCAGTCACTTAAGACCTAAAATATTTACTCTGACCTTTTAAAGAAAACTGATACTTACCTCACAAAGAATTGTGTGTATATACGTATATCATCACCATATTATGGTATATTTTAAGAAATGATTTTGCATAAAAATGGATACATCATGTATAAGCTCTTCCAAGATTGTCTCCTTTTATGCTTCCCTGACCCTGTAATATTTATATTTTTGTCACAATTATAACCCCCCTTTATTTTCTTATAAGAACATTTTTTCACATAAAAACTGTCAATAGAATGATTAATACAATGATCAATTACCACTTTCTTTTTTTTTTTTTTTTTTTTTTTTTTTTTTTTTTTTTTTTTTTTTTTTTTTTTTTTAAATATATTTTTATTTATTTTTATTTTTGACAGAGAGAGAGACACAGAGACAGAGAGAGAACTGAACTGGGGGAGCTCCCAGCTCAGCACATGGTTCCGCACGGGTCGGGGCCGGGATTCGATCCCTGGTCCCTGGCGATGCAAAGTGAGCGCTCAACCCACTGAGCCATCCCGGCTTCCCCTAATTACCACTTTCTATGATCAAAAAATGTGTGTGCCAATGATATAAATGTGAATAGTGTTCACAGTACATTGGAAGAATCACAGATTATGTAAATCAACACATGTATTGTATGCACAATACAAGATGTAATGTAGTCAGGCCTGGAGAAAACTCAATGCTTTTGAGGACTCTCAATCTCAGGGAGCTTAAACCTAACTTAAAATGACTTACATAGAAATAAATTGCTCTCTTTACTGACAAACCCCAGGTTTAATTGGCTTTAGGTCTCTGGACTTTCAGGGGGTCACCTGATGCAATCAGAAATCTGGCTTTCTTCACTTCTCTAAACCTTTCTGTTGGGCTGCATTGTGAGGTGTTAGTATAGTGATCCCTAACACCCGAAGGCTTGACCTTTCAATCTCAGCTCTAGGTTACCAGAGATCTTTTCGGTGTTAAAGCGAACAATTTAAATTTGAATATTACTGAATTCTCTTGGATTGCATGCTGATACCTGAAGCAATCACTGACCAGGGAGATGAATTAAGCAGGCATGGGTCACATGCCCAAGTAGACTGAAAATATGAACAAATGACTGTGCAAAGAGAAATCTATATGCTCTTATAGGGGTGGGTGCTAGGTGGGGAAACAGATGTGAACTATATTCAATTAACCTGGAAGAAATGTTCGAGGGAAACTTTTCTTTTTTTTTTTTTTTTTGTCCTCACTGCTGGTTTTTATTGATTTACATTGATAGGATAACAGTCTTCAAAGCATATAATGAAGAATAGGGAAGAAATTAAGAGACATTGTGTGTTAAGGGAAACTTTTCAATAATGAACGAATTCATATATTTAAGTTTTCCTGCAGTAATCTTTTTTTTTTTAATATTTGTTTTTATTGTTTTTGACAGAGAGAGGGAGAGAAAGAGAAAGAGAGAGAGAGAGAGAGAGAGAGAGAGAGAGTGAGAGAGAGAGTACAGAGAGCAAGGGGAGGGCTCAGAGCAGTCTCCATAACCCTGGGGCTGCAAAGTGAGTGCTCAACTTGCTGAGCCATCCGGCATCCCCAGTAATTTTTATTTGAGATATTTTGAGCTAAAACGATTGTGACTTTTGTGTTTGATGACGTGCATTGAAAAGTATCTTATGGGGGTTGCCAGGATAGCTCAGCGATTGAGTGCTTGCTTCGCAATCGTGAAGTCCTTGATTTGATTTCTGCCCCAGACTGTGTAACCCTACATATGCCAAATAGCACAACTGGTAAACACCGTGTTCTCACCCACCCATGCAGGAGGTGTCCATTAGGTTCCCACCCCACACAGCCCCACATCCACCTGTATGGAATGAAACCATGCCACAACTAATGATGTACAACTATGGACACTGTTTTGGGCCCTCCCCCCTTCTCTCTCTCTCACCTAAAATTTGAGTTGCTTTTATGCAAATGATTGTTTTATGTTTAGCATATTTTCAGTTCAAGATTGAGGTTATGGTTAGTAGCAAACAAAACCATCACTTTTCTGTACATTGATAGATTCATTCAAAGATTTTCAATCAATGATTTCTATATTCTGGACACTATAGTAAATAATGGTATCAAATGTCAAATTATTCAGTTATCTATCGAAGGACACTATAGTTGTTTTCATGTATTGGCCATTGTGAATAATGCTTCAGTGAACATCAGGGTACATATATCTGGATGTTGAACACACAATTCAATATATAGATGATGTATATAGAATTGCAAACTTGAAGCCTATATAATTTTACTAACCAATATCAGCCTAACAAATTTTATAAAAATTTAAAAACTGACAAATTAGACTTTGGCATGAGTTCAATTCCTAAATAAGATTTATTTTACTTCTTATATAACTCTAAGTATACAGCTGACTTCAACTTGATTTAATTAAACCTAATATAATGTTATAGGTTTAGATTTTGAATAGAAGTATATATTTTCTTTGGATTGCTGAGAGTTCAGTTATTGTATTTGGGAAATATTTTGCTCACTGGCAGCAAAGTAAAATGCCCATTTCCTTGTGAATGTTGAAATTCAAGATTGGCAGATGTGGGGAAGCCGGGATGGCTCAGTGGGTTAAGTGCTCACTTTGCAGCCTCGTGGACCGAGGATCGAATCCCAGCCCCAGCCCATGTGGACCCATATGCTGAACTGGGGAGTGCCCCAAGTTTAGTTCTCACCAGGGTGAAGACCCCAGCCCAGTTCCTGCCCTGTGCAGCCCTGCACCCACCTGTGGAATGAAGCTATGTGGAAAAACGAATGATGTGCAACTATGGAGACTGTTCTGGGTCCTCCCCCATCTCTCTGTCTCTGTATCTCTCTCTCTGTCAAAAACAATAAAAATAAATCTTTAAAAAACAAACAAACAAACAAAATATTGGCAGTTGACTTTGTCCCATTTATTTGGTTTTCCCTAGTGGCTTTTGATGTGCTTTCTTAATCACATGTTTTTGATGTTGATAGAAAGCACTAAATAATCATCTTTTAGAGGAGAGTGCTACAAATTTTATGAATGTTTTCCAGTACTTTTGTTTGGTGCCACCATTATATGTGACATTGCACAATAGCATCTTAAAAAGGTTTTAAAAGATTAATATGAATCATTCATAGTTTAGTTTTTATATATGAAATCAAATTTACATGTGACCATTTGCTGAGTGAAAAAAAAGAAACTTACAATAGAGGTACACGAACATACAAAACACTTTTCCATTGTTGCATACAATGAACTTGAGAAGTCCTTGAAGGAAAGCCAGGATGACTCAGCCTGTTCAGTGCTTGCTTTACAGCCCCATGTCAGATGATCAAGTCCGGGTCCCAGCCTCAGCCCTGGGACCCAGATGCTGAACTGGGTGTGGCCCCAGTTCAGTTCTTGCTGCTAGAGTGAGCTTCCCATGTGGGAGGCCCCTGGATCAGTTCCCAACCTGCGCAGCCCCTGTCAAACTGTGTGGAACAAAACCATGTGGAAAAACTAATGACATATAACTACGAAGACTGCTCTGGGTTCTCCTCCTCTCTCTCTCTTTCTCTGTCTCTGTCTCTCTCTCTCTCTGTCAGAAACAATAAAATAAATCTTTAAAGGAAGTCCTTGAAGGTTAATATAAATAATTACTGGAACCGATACTCCTTAATTTTGGAATCTAAATTTTAAAATTAATGTTACAAATGACTGTATAGTTTGTTTTTTGGTTCCTAGATAAAATGCAAGTCAAGAACACATTTTCTAAATATTTTTGTGGGGAAGCTGGGATGGCTCAGTGGGTTAAGCGCTCACTTTGCAGTCCTGGGGACCGAGGATTGAATCCCGGCCCCAACCCGTGTGGACCCATATGCTGAACTGAAGAGTGCCCCCAGTTCAGTTCTCACTGGGGTGAGACCCCGACCTGGTTCCTGCCCTGTGTAGCCACGCGCCCGCCTGTGGAATGAAACTATGTGGAAAAACGAATGATGTGCAACTATGGAGACTGTTCTGGGCCCTCCCCCTTCTCTCTGTCTCTGTATCTCTCTTGCTCTCTCTCTCTGTCAAAAACAATAAAAATAAATCTTAAAAAATATATATATATATATATTTTTTTTTTTTGCCTTACCATTTTGTAAATTATTTCAAGTTGAGATGTTCTAGTTGCATGCTATGTTCCCAGAGTTGGTCTTCACTGATGGAGAAAGGCCAATGTACCATTTTAGAGAGTTGAAACAATTAATTTCCTAGTTGTATATACCTACTTACCAAGCAAATACCATCATGCTAGCTAGTTACCTACTTGTTCATGTCCATTTAGACATTTTAGATTCTGTTAGCCACTGCAGCTACTTAATATTTGTATTCCCTACTACTTTCTTTCTTTGCTAAACTTCCATTGCCTTTCTAAGTTGATGTGGTATATTAATAACTGACACCTGGTATTCTTCTCTCCTTGTAAAAATAGGAAACACATCCTTCACTTGCCAAATGTCTACCTTTTTGCTAATTTGTATTTGTAAAACATGTTTACATAACAAGTAGATTAAAATGCTTGAAGTATAGTAACCAATAAAAAGCATGTGTGTTTTCCCCCTTTGCTCCTGTTCATTCTTGACTTTCCTTTTCTTTCCATCTATTTTATGTAACTTGCTCCCAGCTGAGAAACCATGTGAATGACTTTCTCTCAAGCTGACGCAAGTATCACTGTATAATTAGGCCATTGGGAAAGCTGCAGAAGGAAACAGCCAGCTTCGTCTCTTCCTTTAGGGACTGTCTGTCATCTCTGCAACCTTCCTAACCCTCTAGAGCTAAATCTACAGATATACATATGTGTCTTTGGTAAATAAATGTTTGTTATATATATACATACACATACATATGTGTGTGTATGTGTGTGTGTGTGTGTGTGTGTGTGTATAAAGTGTGTCCTAAAATTCACGCAAGGTTTGAATTTTCCATCATTTGTGCGGTAAAGTGTTGCCAAGGAAAAAAAAGACAGCGTGACAACTGATGGTTCAGGGTTATTAAAAATGGAGTGTTACACGAAATAACAATGTGTTTTCATTGTTGAGCCATGAAAATTTACAATTTTTAATTATAAACTTGTGTTTTCTATCAAAATTATTTCTTGTGTGAATTTTGGGACACCCTTTATATATAATTTCATATGTTTGAAAATATATTGCCAATTTATGGTCACTCAAATCAATATCTAAAGTTTGTGAATTTTATTCACATAAGGATTGTTCTCTCTGGGGACTCAATTCTTTAAAACATGTTGTAAAAATCTCCGCTTAACATCAAGAACCTAGGAATGAGGTTGTCTTTAATTCTGTAGCTAACCAATTACCTAAACCCTTTCTTGTATTTGCTCTTCTGAGAAATTTGAATTTTTGGCTGGTTTTGAAAGTGCCTCTTTTTTTGGAGGAAGAAGAATCAATAATAACAAAATCTGATTCTATGAATGTGTGTGTATTACACTGGAAATGGCTAATTGTTTCAGACTATATATTACACAGCCAAAGGATGAATACCAAATTATTTCTTTTGACATCTGAGATTTAGATTTATATCTTAATCTTTGGGGGAACAGCAATAAATATGGAAGAGCAAGAGACAGGAGTTTACTTAACAGAATGTTGCTGCCTGCTGCTGCCCCACATTGTATCATAGCATAGCAGAGGAACTGTGTTTGTTGAAGGATGTGGAAGATCCCTGGCAGCTACTAAGATCTCCTGTTGTGTATACTCTGACACAGAACCTGTTCTTCATTTAGCATTATCCTAATGTACATCCACTGTAAATTCTGCCCCTCTTTTTATTGTCCTAGTTGGTTGTACCACCAGCCATTTAATTTCTGAAACTAGTGTCTGTCTTGATCTTTCCTCCTTCTAATTTCTGACATTACAACTAATTTTCAAGACCTTCCAAGTTTACCATCTTAAATATTTCTTGAATATCCCCATTTTCTCCATCTCTGCTATGAGATACCTATGCCTGTATTCCTGAATTCCACAGATTTGTTTTCTAGAGAAATAATACCTTGACTCATATCAAAAGCAATGAGAGTTTATTACTTCCTTGCTTATAACACATTCTATGGTTCCACTGACCCACATAGCTCAAACTCAGACTATTTAATAACTAGGTAGATAACCTTTACATAAATCACATAATTGCTCAAAGCCTCGGATTTCGTACTTATACGTGTACATGGCCCCATAGGGCCATTATGAAGATTACACAGGATAATGTATAATACATAAAGCACTTTGCAATAGTGCTAAACACGGAGGAAGTGATCAATGTAGGTTAACCACTATCATTTTTTAACATGTTATGCAAAATCTCTACATTTGAGCCTCTGTTCACCTCTCTCGCCCCCTCTCTTATAAGCCTGTGCCTGCTACTCCAAAAGCACCAAAGGGCTTCAGGCTTCCTACATTACCATGCTGTTTCTTTCTTTTTTTTTTTTTTTATGATTTATTTTATTGTTTTTGACAGAGACAGAAAGAGACAGAGAGAGAGAGAGAGTGAAAAGGTGGAAGGCCCAGAGCAGTCTCCATAGTTTGTGCATTAACAGTTTTTAATATTGTTTTATTCTGCACAGGTGGGTGGGGGCTGCACAGGGTAGGAACTGAGCTGGGGGCCTCCCACATGAGAGGTGCACCCCCTCAAGACAGGGGTCACGCTGGGGGCAAAGAACTTGACTGGATGGGAAGCACATTCCAGTTCAGCATATGAGTCCTCGTGGGCCTGGGCCGGGATCTGATCCTCAGTCCCTGGGGCTGCAAAGCGAGTGCTTAACCCACTGAGCCATCCCGGCTTCCCCCACGCTGGTCAATTCCCTTTCTCTTTTCATCTGACTGAAGTGTCTTCTCTGTTCTCTCATTAATTTCACCAAGGTGACTGCTACTTACCTCTTAACTCTCAATTCCCATGTTGCCTCCTGCAAGAAACCTTCTCTGATAACCTCTGTTTTGTTTAGGTTAGCTATTAGTTTTCTAGAACTACTGTAACAAAGGACCACAAACTAGATGGCTTAGAACAGGGGTTCCCAACCTTTTTATACCCTAGGGCGCATTCTAAAATCTCGGTAGGGCGACGGCCACCTGCTATTTCTAAGGATATTTATTATTGAACAAGAATAAAAAATAATAAACAAAAATAATTTTAAAGTAAGAAACTTATTGTACAAATTATATACACACAAAGAAACATATATGCAAAATGTAATACAAAGTAAATAAAAAACACACATATAATAAAATAATTTAAAAAAACATAAAAGAAAACATAAAAAAAAACAATCCATCAGTGTGATCTTTGGCGTTGCATTTCATTGGCCAGTGCCTCATAATTAGGAGAGTATGACAACAACCCTGTTAGCAAACAATTATTAAGATGCTCATCGGTAAGTCGAGATTTATATTGTGATTTTATTAAATTCATGTTTGAAAACAAAGATTCGCATAAATACGTTGACCCGAAAAATGATTTGATTTTATATGCCACTTTTTTGAAAAATGGGAACCTTCCTTTGTCGACTATGTTCCATAAGTCCTCTGATATTAAGGATTTTAGCAAAATATCATTCTTAAGGTTCAAAATTTCTAACTCTAGTTCTTCTGCTTTCCCCTGAACAAGGTCGGCAATACATGCGGCTAGTTCTGTTACATTTATTTGGCAAGTCAAAGGATTGATACAGAAGGAGACAATTGGCTCGATATTTGTAAACTGCAGAAATCTCTCTTCAAACTGTTTTTGAAGCACTTGCAGGGTCTCAATAAATAATGACACGTTTAATTCATTGTTACCTAGCATTTTCCTCATATATGGGAAGCGCACGAGAGACTTGATATGCAGATGTGATATCAACAAAGTCAGTTTCGCTTTCAATGCGTTTACAGAGCTTATCATTTCAGCTATATTTTTGTCTTTTCCCTGCAACTCCAAATTGAAAGAATCTAATTTTTCCATGGTGTCAGCAAGAAAACCCAAATCTACCAGCTAGCAAGAATCTGTTAGTTCATCCTAATTTTCCTTTTTATCATGTATAAATGTTTTTATTTCTTCAATGAAGTTCACAAATCTTGTAAGAACTTTACCTTTACTGAGCCAACATACTTCAATATGCAGGGTGAGATCGTGTTCTTTATCTTCAGTATCTTCTAACAGGGCCTTGAAAAGTCAGTGTTGCAATGGAGCTGCTTAAATAGAGTTGATTATCTTTGTGACTATTTTCATAACATGTTCAAAGGGCAGTATTTTACAACACAAAGCTTCCTGATG
>PVKE010009866.1:0-43795 GCA_004027555.1 Craseonycteris thonglongyai | reverse complement strand
TCCGGGATTAAAAAAAAAAAAAGACAAAACCAAGTGGCTTCGTGAAGAGGTGGAGGGTGTCATTTAGAGCTGTCTCGGCTCATCGTCGTGAGCTCTAAATGGGTCGCCTGTAACAAGCGAGCAGTGAACTTGGGGGAGCATTGTCACCCTCCCTAATGCACAGCTGAATGGCTCTGTGGAGGGGGTGGCAGGGGAAGGGCTTTTTTTTTTTTTAAATTTTTTTTTTTTTTTTTTTTGGGGGGGGGGGGGGGGTCATCTTATACGCCGGAAAATACTAGTACTAATTCCATATCTATATAAACGTTTTTAATTCTTTTATTTATGCTTATGAGTTAAAAGAGTAACTCTAGAAATCAATAACAATATCCATATGCAAAGTAATACTCTGGAACACAATAATCACCTTGGCCCAGGCCCCAACGGGTCCAGGATCCCACCAAGCTTCAGCCTCTGGCACCTCTGCCCTTGTCAGCTCTACTCTTCCAACCCACCCAAGGCCGTACTTTGGCCGGTGTTCCCAGGCTCCCAGCTCACTCCCTCCTGCCAGGCTCTGGGTCACAATCCATGGCCTCATCTGTCCCTTTTCCTGCTTGCTGCCTTTCTCTGACCTTGTATCTATTCTTGTGTTTTGTAATTAGTTATTACATAAAATTTATTGTACCACAATATGTTAAAAAAAAATGCTGGGGAAGCCGGGATGGCTCAGCGGGTTAAGAGCTTGCTTTGAAGCCCTGGGGACCGAGGATCGAATCCTGGCCCTGGCCTGTGCAGACCCACATGCTGAACTGGGGTGTACTACCCGAAAGTGGTGAGGCCTCCAGTTCAGTTCAAAAAAAAAAAAAGCTAAAATTCATTTATAATGCAAACAAGTACATAAATACAAACAAAGAAAAATTTGAATTAAAAAATTAAAATGAAAGCTTTCTTTTCCCTGAAAGTTTGGGCCCAAAATGTGGGTGTGCATAATACATAGGATCACATTTTACATGGCAAAATCCAGTATGTACCACATTTCTTGTGGTTCCTGGCAGTAGGGAAGCACTCAAAATAATGATAGTTATTGCCGTAATTGCTACTGCTTTTATTATAGAATTACCAATAATCACTTACCTAAAGAAACAACAGCTACACTCTCTGGCAAGAAATGTAATCTGTACCGGATCAGTAAGTGCACCAATATGATGCAGATAGCTGTGGGAAAAAATAAGACATTGTTAAAACAGCATACTTTTAAGTGATAAACACCAAGTTCAAGGCAATGGTTACTTTTGGAGGGCTGGCAAGGAAATGGACAACAGTCAATGACACAGTTCATTTCAGGGGTATTTTTAATCTCTTATTTCTTAACCTGGAGGTAGACCCACAGTGTTTATGTTTTCTCCATACTTCCATATATGCCTGAACTAGTTCATTGTCCAGTGGTTATTGAAAGAGTATCAGGCATCTCATTTTTTTCTAAGTTGTTAAATCTTATACACCCGTTTAAAATTATTCAAATTTCCCTGATTCTGAGAAATGGTCATCAACTTTTTTCGAAGTAATCATCAACTGGAAAACTCTAAATGGTGAGAAGAAAAATCAATCACTTTCACGTTAACTGTAACACAATGTTGACACAAAGTACTGATATTTTTGCCACCATGTGACTGGCTCTCTTTTAACATAGAAGAAACAGAGAGTGTTATATAAACAACACAAAGTAAATACTTTGATTTGGTAACAAGAACACCAGAGACCTAAAGATGGGGCACCTCGTCTTCAGCTGGACACTGAGGCTCCCATTGGTTGAGGGCTTCCCATGAGGCAGGCACTGCACAGAGCACTTCCAAATGTTAAGAGGAGTGAAAGGAATATAATTCTATCCCACGCTACAACATGCACAAATCTTGAAGACATGATGCTAAGTGAAAGGAGCCAGACATAAAAGATCACATACTGTATGATTTCATTTGTACGACATATTCTTAGTACGCAAATTCCTAGAGACAGGAAACAGAATTGTGTTTACTGAAGACTGGAGGGAGGGAAGAATGGGGGGGACGGCCTTTAACCGGTACTGGGTTTCCTTTTGCGGTGATGAAAATGCTTTGGAACTAGAGTTGTGATGGTTGCACAACATTGTGCATTTAGCAAATGCCAATGAACTGTATAAAGTGGTAAATTTTATGTTATGTTTATTTTACCACATATACATCCTTTAAAAAGGAAAAAAAAAAAAAAAGGATGAGATTAAAAAAACCATCACGTGGAAAGATCTCCAACACATTCTGTGAGATGGAAATGCTACAGGAACCTATTTACAAGTATATAAGAAAACAAACTCCAAACTATATGTGCCTTTATGTGTATATGGGCTTATGAATGTACAAATGTATACACACAAATATATTT
This sequence comes from Craseonycteris thonglongyai, assembly GCA_004027555.1. Taxonomy (NCBI): domain Eukaryota; kingdom Metazoa; phylum Chordata; class Mammalia; order Chiroptera; family Craseonycteridae; genus Craseonycteris; species Craseonycteris thonglongyai. Next base: position 41,404 of record PVKE010009866.1, on the reverse strand, counting down.
TCAAGTACACTTGGAAAAAAACAGCAAGGGACAACAGTTTCTATGTGGTACGGAGGGTATGTATACTGCAAGGTAATGTGTGTCCAATTTTTCATGTCTGAAGTAATTATGGAAACATTAAAACATAGAAATGCCAATTTTAATACCTCCAATAAATTAACAGCCCATAAAGTATGTCAAATGATGCTAATTGCTAACTCTAGTGCAAGTTAATAACAGTGTCTCACCACTGTTTCTGCAGAGTCAAAGATCAGCACGGATTAAGTATAAGTCAACTGATTTCAAGCCTCTAAAAGCCAAAACTAGAGTTCCGGCATCTCTTCTCAACAGAGGAACACAATGCAATCCTTCAACATGCTTATGGAGCACAAAAGCAACCATTTCCTTTGACTAACATAGTAAAGTGGCAAATGTGTTCCATGTTAGTAGTTCCTGAAATTTAGCATAAACCATGGACTAATTTCCCTCAATTCACTAGAGTTCATATATGTAGTGAGTTAGCAAGTTACCGATGAACAGTAATTTTTTTTTTTAGTTTCTGATTTACATCTAATCAGGACTAAATATATAAGAAACATAGTATCAATAATACACAAGAAAAAATGCCTTCAAATGTAATTAAAAAGAAGCATTCCATTATGCTAATGAATGTTGATCTACACCTAAAAAGTGGAGATAATTACTCATAAACTGCCAAAAATCTTGATTAGGTGAAAATGGGACCCATCGGACATTAGTGGGACTCTAGAGTCTAGGTTTATGATCTGTTTGAAGAGAAGACAATCCAAGAGAAATATACAGCACCATCAAGTACAATTCAGTCCTTTCCTGCCCCAAACATGTATTAACACTAGGCAGGTTATTGCCTGGATAAAAAAGCACATTATAAAAACCTGTTTTGTGGTATCTGGCACAAAATAATCTTAAATGCTCCACACCCTGAAAATTACTTTGAAAGTCTTACTTACGATTTTCACCCTCCCATGAAAAAAGTGATTACAAAAGTTTTTTCCTGGCCTGCCTTTTATATTTGCTAATGTATGAAGTTGACAAGGAGACTAATAGCACTCCTTCAGGATTAAGGAACTGAAGATTTCCTGATCAAAGAAAGAACAGCTTTTCTTTTTATTCATCTACTATATAACAAGAAAAAGAAAACAAAAGAGCTCTTGATTGCTGAAGTAATCCCCCAGAAACAGATTTTAACTACATTTACAGGTAAAAAATTACTTGGGCAGAGTAAATCTATATGGGACGTTGTACACTTGTGCATTGCTAGTGGGAGTGTAAAATGGTACAGCCTCTGTGGAGGTTTGGCAGTTCCTGAAAGTTACATATACAGTACCCAGTATTTCACTCAGCAATTCCAGTCCTAGGTATATATCCAAGAGAAATGAAATGTCCATGCAATAATATGTACACAAATGTTCATAGCAACACTATTTACAGTAGCCAACAGGTGGAAACAACACAATGTTCACCCACTGATGAATGGATAAACCTAATGAGGTATATCCGTACAATGGAATATAATTCAACCATACAAAGCAATACAATTCTATCACATGCTGCAACATGGATGAACCTTGATAATGCTAAATGAAAGAAGCCAGACATAACAGCTTTTTTTTTTTTTTTTCCTTTTTTAATCTATGAGAGACAAGGATGAGTCCTAGGACTTTAAATAAAACTACATTATTAAAATTATTTGACTAACAGAGTGTAAATATAAATGTGAAAGAAGTGACACTTTCCCTCAAAAATGTCCTAATAGAGAAATACTCTACACCTTTCAATCCAGTTGCACTGTTTACTCTTCTGAAAGATTTTATTAGAAATATGACTAAGTATCATTAAAGAAGAGCGAAGAATGTAAGCATGCCAACTTCACTTTTCAAACAAGAGTTTGGACTTGGGTCAAATTCTAAACTGCTTCTTCTGTAGTCAGCGAATCCAAAGTGACTGTGCAGTTTCAACTGGATTTTTTGTTTAACACGATTGTCTACTATCTACAGTCTTTGGAAGGCACTGAAATTATTGCCTTTTATCTAAATTTACTGATTGATGTCTGGCAATCTGGATATTAGTCTCTAGTCTCCCAAATCCCAGGTATGTCAATTGCTTAACCTCTCTGGGCCTAACTTTCCTTACCTGCTAAAGGAAGTTTAACGAAATGAGATTTTAAGTTTGAGAGAGTGAAATCTGTTTAAAGAAAAATATTACATAATGGCACTGGTAATGTTAAATAACAGAACTGGTAGTATACAGAAATGGCAAAAGTCATAACCATGGTTGAATGGCAGAGGTTAACAGTGCTCCAGGGCAAGGGTATCTGATTTTCACTGAGCAGCAAAAATCTTTAAATAAAATTTTACATGGAAGCTTAATAGATATGAGACAAAATGCTGCTCTGCTTAGGTTAGAAGCTCTCCCATTTGACTCCCCTTGCCTTCTGCTACCACCATCACCATTATGTCACACACACACACTCTCCCTCTGTCTCTCTCATGAATATAGTTTGAAATCCACTAAGCTAGATGTTTCAAAGGCCTTTCTAGGTCTTTCTAGAGAAAAATTCTCTCTTTCAAAGGATATCTAAGGTATTACATAAAGGGCTCTTCAGAATTGCTAAGCTCTATTCTATGATTTTATAAAGAAAAAGAAGCACCCTGTTAAAAAGTCACTCCAATGAACTGATCATTGTCCCTCAGTGTTTGAAGTGAAGAGCAAATGGAGGACTTGACAAAGTCAACAGTGGTGTAAATGGGGTTAACCACACAGACAGCGCACACAGACGACACTCAAGATGGCAGACGACGGGGTCTCGGCATTCACCTAGGACGAGGAGGGTGAAGAAAATGGTCATGCCACTCGACTGCTCCTCCTGCTGAGCCTGCTCCCCTGTCTGCACAGGGAGGATGGGCTTGGCAGGGGTTGGGAGCACCAGTTTTGTAGTGACAACCAGGGTGGTGTGGAGGGTGACATTGAAACCTTCATGAGTTGTATTGGGGAACCTGCTGGGGGACATAAAAAAAAAAAAAAAGCAGAATTAGACAAAGGAAAAAGTCCCCTTAAAAAGTGTACATTACATTTATTGTGCACTTTATTTCTATTATCAACACACACAGTCAGAAACAGAACTTGGCACAGAGCTTTTAAGAAGTCACAAGTCTCACAACCAACAAGCAGGACTTGGAGGGAAACTGATTCAAAAAATTCCTGCCTGCTGTTGCAGGATGGTACCTGAACAAAGCCGATTACAAAGGGCAGAAGCAAGGGGGATTCTGCCAGTGTAGGAATCAATGGCTGCTCTTTGGCAGAGAGTGGGGCATTTAAACAGATGACTTTATTTTTCCAGTTTACATTCTTTCCCCTGGATTATATCCACAAGTTGAAGAAGTCACCTGAATTTGCCCAATTATCGATCTGGTTGGAATGCCCTAGTCCACTTTACAAAATCCTCAGATTTCCAAAGGCTCAAGTGTAACCTCTACAATACCCAACTCCACTCCACTGCTTATGTTCCTCACAGCTCTCTCCTCACATTGAGTTGGGATTGTATACTAGTGCAATATTGATGTAATAATCATTGTAATTGACGATGTTTATTGAGGACTGTTTCATTCCAGGGGCCAGGTAACATAATACCTCTCACTTAATAGGCATAGCATTTCTGAAGTGGGTGCTCTTTCCCTTTTATACCCATGAACAACAGAGGCTCAGAGAAGTTGCATACCGGTAACTTGGCCAAAGTCTCAGTCAGTGGCAGAATCAAACTTTGAGATCAAACTTGAAATCTTTGCTCCATACCACCTTTTGCTTTGTGCTACTGAGGCCCAGTTTAGTGTCTGGGACTGAGCAGATGCTCAATAAATAAGGTGACTAAATGAAATGACCACCTCACCAAAAGACACATCTGCAAGTTGCCAAGTGAGGGAGTCAAATTTCAACCACGAGATTCTTTGTTAACTTTTACATACTCATTCCACAAACACAGGGCATGTAAAGCATGCAACAGACTACGCCTAGCAGGTATGGAGATGGGACTAAGAGTGATGCTTTCCAGAAGTACCTGGAGGACACAGACATCCCACCCCATCTCCTCTTGTAAGCCTAGCCATCCTGCCTGCCTTTCTGTCCCTCAAAGGCACTGAGCCCTTTCTGCTTCTGGCCTCTTGCACTTGCGATTCCCTCTTAACCCTTCTTCTGGGCATTAAAGTTTCTCCTGGCACATCATTTCTTCCTGAATAGATCCCCCAAATCTAACACTATTCCTTTTCCTTCTGAGAACTGAAATCTTGTCTATTATTTATGGTCGGCTTTTCCTCCTAGAATGGAAGTTCCTAGAGGGTAGCTCTCGGCCTGCCTACTTCACTATTACGTGCCTAGAAACTGAAATAGAGTAGATGGTCAACAGTGGATGAATGAATGAACCTCGGAGGACACAGATGCCAAAAAATGATCGTTACAGTGGAGACTGGCTAAGTAGGGGGTGGGGGGCTTCTGCAGGAGGCGTTGGCGCGCTCCGTACTGGTCAGATGACCGAAAGCTGGGAAAGTGACATATGGGTTGCGGTTTCCGCAAAACGACTTTCTAGGCCCGGGCTGGGCGGCTGATCCCCAGCCGGAGGGTCCAACCTCCAAGTGGGCTGCAGGGCCCGCGTGGGCCCAGCCCCAATCCCTCCCACCCTTCTCGCAGGCGCTGACATGGTCAGTCCTGGCCAACCGACGCAGGCAGCTCCGCCTTCCTGGGCCGGAGGGCGGCCTGAGGCGCTAGCTGTCACCCGCCGGGGCCCAGCCCTGCCGCCTCCGCCGCCCTGAAATGCCCACTCACTCCTCTTCCGCCATCTTCTTCCCCATCCTGCGAAGCCTCCAAGACCACCGAGTTAGGAGCAGCGGGGCTAGCAGGGCCTGCTTTTACTTCCGGCCTCCGCTGGAGGCGCGGGACGGGCGCACGCGGATGGCCCTTCTGTCCCCTCGTCTCTATAGCCCGAGGCTGGGACGCGGCCGATGGGCGGGCCTTTCCGGGCGTTTACGGCCATTTATCCTCGTGACTTTCTGACTTTACGAGGCTTCGGCTTTTCCCCTTCAGGGGCGGGGACGTTTTAAGGGAAACTCCTATGAAGTTACTGTTATTTCCCCTGAGAGCAGTCGCGCTTCACCCACCCCAGGACCGCCATGCTGAAGGTTGAGGGAGCTTCCAGCCTGGCCGAGCAGTGGGGTCCCATGGGCTCGCTTCCCCAGTCTGGCCCTCCGTTTGTCTTCAGCTGTAAGGAGCGCTAGCCATCTGGGCTTTGCAGAGTTTCGTAGTGTAATAGTCTATTTGTAAACATTTATTGAGTTCTGACTATACGCCTGTGGTTAAAATAGGTGATGATACAAGGATGGATCAGTGATTCATTTGTTCATTGGAGCTACAGATACTCATTAGATGCCTACACGTGCCCTTGCAGTGGTCTGTGAGGTTGGGGATACAGGAACAAGGTGAGGTTGAAGGGGCAGGGACTCCATGAGGAGGGCTCGCACCCTCTTGTAAGGCCTTTGGATTTGACACCGCATCTTCTGCTACCTCCTTCCTGGTCCAAGCCATTATAACAACTATAAAGCTGCCTGAATGGTCTCTGACCCTGCCATTCATCGTTCCTATGGTCTTCCCCACAGTGGCCCCAGTGATCCTTTAAAACTCTGGTCACTTCTCCACTGGCTTCCAATCTTGATCAGAGAAAAAACAAACCCCCCCAAAAAACTTAGGAGAGCGTACAGTAGCAGTCCCCAAACTTCTTGGCACCAGATACTGGTTTCTTGGAAGACAGTTTTTTCAAGGACTGGAGGGGGGAGAGGGGATGGTTTTGGGATGATTTGAGCACATTACATTTATTGTGCACGTTATTTCTATTATTATTACATTGTAATATACAAGGCCCAGCAGAAGTAATGCTCTTTTTAAAGTGTACTTGAGTGTGATATTATGTTGTAGAATTACATGCTTATGATTTTGTAATGAAAGATTTGGTATAGATTAGCAGCTCATAGAAAAGGGGCATTACTTCTGCTGGATCCTGTGAAATGAAATAATTATACAACTCACCATAATTCACTTAAACCCCGTGGTTAATGTTCATCTGTATTTGCAGCCGCTCCCCGGTGCGAGCATCACCGCCTCATCTCCACCTCAGATCATCAGGCATCAGATTCTCATAAGGAGCACGCAACCTAGATCCCTCACATGCGCAGTTCAGAACAGGAGTCGTGTTCCTATGAGAATCTAATGCCACAGCTGATCTGACAGGAGGTGGAGCTCAGGCGGTTATGTGAGCAGTAGGGAGCGGCTGTAAGTACAGATGAAGCTTCGCTCCCTTGCCTGCCGCACACCTCCTGCTGTGTGGCCAGGTTCCTAACAGGCCATGGACAGTTAGCATGGGTTGGGGACCCCTGACCTACAGGACTCAACCCTGCCCCCTTCCACCCCTCCAAGGTGGATTCCCTCTCATCCTCCTGCACACTTTCCACTATGGTCACAGTTGCTTTCTACATGTGCCTGAAACACTGAGATGCTGCCACCTCTGCCCTTGCTGATCCTTTTCTCTAGAATGCAGTCATGTGCTGCATAGTGACATTTTGGTCAGCGATGGACCTCACATGTGACGGTGGCATACCGTGTAGCTTAGGTGTGGAGTAGCCCCTACCATCTAGGCTTGTGCAAGTGCACTCTGTGATGTTTGCGCAACTATGAAATTGTCTAAGCATGCGTTTCTTGGAACCGTATCTCAGTTGTTAAGCGGCGCGTCATACTCAGCTCTTAGGTTGCCCCTTGATTTCCCGCCTTTCCCAATTTGGGGCTTTTAGTTTAACCCTTACCTTGTCCATTATGCCTTCCCTTCCTTGTTTAAAATTCATGTTCCCTCCCCTTCCCTGGGTTCTTTTTCTCCTTAACACCTAACGTATTATATGTTTTACTTACATATTTGCTTATTGCCCTTCTACCTCTAAGACAATGCACCCTTCCAGAGTGCAGAGGTTTCTGTCTGTTTTGTTCTATCTCCAAAGCCTAGAACAGTAGTACCTGGCACATAGCAGGCACTTCACTAACAAATGATCACTGAATAAATAAAGACATTAGTTAACTCTAAATGTGTTAGCAAACAGAAGGTTTTCCAAAAGAGGAGTGCTATGACCTAACTTTTATTAGGACCCCTTGGGTTGTGTGTGGAGAGTTGGGGCAGGGTGGGGATGGGCAGGGGCAAGGATGGAAACCCTCAGACCAGCTTTTCTAATAATCTGGGCAAGTACTGATGGCAGTTTGTGGGTTAAGATGATACCACAGAGATGGCAGGAATGGTTGGACTCTGGGTGTATATTGAAGGCAGGATTTGCTGTTGACTGTGGAGTGTAAAAGAGAGGAATCGAGGATGATGTCAAGCTTTTGGCAGAGAAGAGATCTGTCTGGCCCAATCACAGCATCCTCTGCCACTCCAAGACCTCTTAGGACTGTTGTCAAAGCTAACTGAGAGATGGTGCTTAGGATCAGTCAAGGTTTATTGAGTCTTTTCTGTTGGGTGTGGTACTGGGCTATTGTTTCCTTAATTCCTTACATTTCTCTGAGGCTGAAACTATCCTAATCCATAAACTGAAGCCCAGAGAAGTCACCCACTTGTCTGAAGTCACAGCTGGCAAATATTGAGGCTGAGATTCAGGTGCAGAGTCTATAGTTTTAACCACTCCCCTCCTGCTCTCTACTGCCTAATTTCTCTGGCTCTAAAATGGAGCTGACAGCTGCTTCTACCTTAGAGCCTGGCAAAAATGAACTGGCCCAGAAGGATGGAGAGACGGGCTATATCTGAGCGACACTGACTGACTGAGGGCTTGAGGCTGTCACTTTTCTTCCAGCCCCAGAAAATACCACCTAGCTGGAGTCAGGGCCCCCATGGGCTGGGGGTTCGGCGCCTTGCCTCAGCCTGTGGGCCAGTCAGGATAAAAGCAAGGCCCTGAATTCACTGATGGCTGCCCCATTTTATCTACCAACACACTCACCACCCTTGCCTGTTCTTAGGTCCAGATCCATGCCTTGTGGTGGTCGCGAGCCAACTGCCATCCACAAAGCCACAGAACACCTGCTCTCAGGCCTATGGGCAAATCCCAACCCTTCTCACCTATTCCTTGGAATGAATCTGAAATCCTTGGTCATTGCTCCCAGGAAGACAAATAAAGCTATTTGACATGCAGTCCCTGGATTCCGGTGCCCTGCTGTGCTGAGAAGCGGCTGGCACAGGGCATGGCAGGCTCTGGTGCCAATCAGTCCTGGCTCCCTACCCCAACTCCAGACCTGTCAGCTCTGTGACTCAGGGACCCTACAGCCCCCTCAGAGCCTCAGGACCCCCTCATAGTTTTGACAGAATCCTTTGTAAGCCTGTAATAGGATTGACAGAAAGCTCTGCCTTTGTTCTCTGTTCTCTCTGCCCTCTTACCCCCAATCTTGCAATTCAGGTCTCCACTTAAATGTCACCTCCTTAGGGAGGCCCTCCCTGACCACTCCATCTACAGCAGGGGTGGGCAAACTTTTTTTTTGTAAAGAGCCAGACAGTAAATATTTTAGTCTGATCTCTGTCACAACGACTCCACTCTGCTGTTACAGTGGGAAAGTCACCATAGATAATTTACATAGGCATGACTGTGTTCCAATAAGACTTTAAGGATATTGAAATTTGAATTTCTTATCATTTTCGCATGTCACAAAATATTATTTTGATTTTTTTTTTCAGCCATTTAAAAATGTGGAAACCATTCTTAGCTAAGGGCCCTATCTATGAAAGCAGGTGGCAGGCTAGATTTGGCCCGCCATGGGCAGACAACCTCTAGTCTAAAGTCTTTAAATACCGGTAGGTGTTATACCACATATAGGAAACAGAAACCTAGTACAAGATAGAAGCAAATGGAATCCCCAGATGATGCTGAAGGGAGATCCCAGAAGAATAACTGTGTGTCAGAGGGGGTAACCAGTCAAGATACCAGCAGGCTCCAGGGAGATTTCTTCAAAAAGGTATCTGAGTACAATTTCTGATACATTGGAAGGTGTTGAGAGGCCACTGGGACCCATGGCAAAAAGCTTGGCATTGAACTGATAACAAACACTGAGAAAATTGGGTTCGCTCAGGGAGGGGAAGAGACCAAGACAATTATTAAGTCAAGGAAAATGAAAAAGCTGTGCAGGAAACCAAAGGACATCATAGTTTACCCTGGAGCTCAGCTCTGAATGGCATTTACATAATCACAATTATGTAAATAGTAAATATTGATCTAACCAAAGTTATAACTATCTTGAGAGGATGGAGGGATGGGAAGGGTGTGTATATGTGCTGGGGCCAAGTGTATGGACGAAAGAGAGCAGAACCTCCATATGCTATAGTGGGAAAGCAGATTGTAATGAAAACTGAACTAGTTAGACATAGAAACAGAAGCATGTTATTTAGAGATGTGAGATTAAATATAAAAAACAGCTAAAAGAAGGTAAATGGTTGTCTTTGGGGAGGGGGAGATGGGAGGAGGGAGTGAGTGGGGATTTTTGTTTTTAGAACATTGGACTTAATCTATGTGCATTCATAACCTTGATGTAAATAAAATATAAAACCAAAAATTTTAATTTTTTCAATTTTTTTTTTTAAGTGATTTATTTATTTATTTTTAAATTGTTTTTGACAGAGAGAGAGAGAGAGAGAGAGATAACTGAACTGAGGGAACTCCCCAGTTCAGCACATGGGTCCACATGGGCCGGGGCCGGGATTCGATCTTCGGTCCCCGGCGCTGCAAAGTGAGCGCTTAACCTACTGAGTCATCCCAGCTTCCCCATTACCAAAAATTTTAAAAAGGACAGGAATAAAATATATTAAAATGTTGTTTTGATAATAATTGTCTCTGGATTGTTGATCATGGGTGTTTTAATTTTATTTTTTTCTTTTTCTTATTTGTTATTAAATTTTTTTTTTTTTCTGAAAATGATATATGGTGAGAAATGAGAAAAAAAATACAATATTTTTTTAAAAAGGAGAAATAACAAAGATATGCCCAGGGGCAGCCTGGAAACTAGTGTTTCTGTTTGTCACCAGGTCTCAAAATGGGGACAGTGGGAAAGATACAAAGGTGAAGGGGCAGTGAGGGGGTGGGGGTGGAGGAGGAAGAATTGGCAGAACTTGGTGACTCACAGAATAGGGAGGTGAGGCAGCATCAACAACAGAAACGTCAAATAACCATGGCCTTTACTTCCTGTTTTTAAATAAATATGACAGGCTGGCATATTTTTAGTTTACAAAAGATAACTGGCAGTTACTGAGTATTCCTCATGATAGGAGGAGTGTCAAAGGGCTTTACTTACATTTTTTGCTTCTATTCTTACTTGCTATTCACATGGCAGTCCAAGTTTTTTTTTGTTTTTTAAAACATTCATCAGATCGTGTTACTCTGTTGCTCAAAAGCGTCCCATGCTCCCCACCTTTTTTTTTTTTTTTTAATTTTTATTGTCTTTGACAGAGAGAGAGAGACAGAGACAGAGAAAAACAGAGAGAAGGGGGAGGGCCCAGAATAGTCTCCATAGTTGCATATCATTGTTTTTCCACATAGTTTCATTCCACAGGTGGGTGTGGAATTGCACAGGGCAGGAACTGGGCCCGGGTCGGTGAGAACTGAACTGGGGGAACTCCCCGGTTCAGCATATGGGTCCGCACAGGCCGGGACCGGGATTCGATCCTAGGTCCCTGGCGCTGCAAAGTGAGCGCTTAACCCACTGAGCCATCCCAGTTTCCTCTGCTCCCCATCTTAATGTGAACAATACCCAAACTCCTCTGAATGCTCCACACTTTGGTGTAATTCCTTGACCCTGCACGGGTCTCTGACCTTCACTTGTACCTCTGATCTCTGCACCCGAACTCACCAGGACTCCAGCTTTACTCACTTATCTGCTGCTTGAATGTGACAAGTTTGTCCCCCACCTCTGGATCTTTTTTTGTTTCACATTTTAGTCAATAACTTCATTGAACAAATCCTTACATGGATCTGTGGTTGCTTAAAAGTCACTGATCTGAGCACTGTGCCCTTGATCTCCCAGCATGGCCCTTGGACAGTAAATAGACGCCGTGTCGCATGCCAAGCGTCCTGAGAGGCACCATGTACCAGGTACGATGAGGAGAGGACTAAGCACACAGATATCAGTATTTGGGTGTGTCTTGTGTTTTCCATAAATGAGTTCTTCCTGGATAGTTACACTGGAGAGGCCCTAGAAGCGCTGTCCCATAGCAACACAAAGTAAGCCACAAAGCTTTTAAATGTGCTTTTTACTTACAGGAAGCACTTGACGAATTCTCACTGGCATATCTGAATTGCCAGTATCGTTACTGTTGAGAATCAACAGACAGGTGAAGATATACGTAAGGATGAGTTCCTGAACAAGGGAGCTCTGTCTTCCTGGAGCCTGGGGCCTGGCACAGTGGCACATGGAAGAGGTCTGTTTCCCCAGTGTGGAAGCTCTCCAAAAATGGCTCTGCCTCAGGACCTTTGCACATTCTAATCCTTCACCTATCTTCTCCTACACATTTATATAGCTGCCTCCCAGTCATAATTCAGGTTTCATCACAAATGTCAGCTTCTCAGAGGGGCCTTCAGGAACCACTCTGCACACTAGTCCCAACCAGTTACTGTGTCTTCCAACATTTTCCTTTCTTGTCCTCATTGCGTATATCATCATGTTGAGTTATCCTGTTCTTTTTTTTCTCTTCTTAAAATGTATTAAAAATTATTCTTGAGATGCAATTCACATAACATAAACATCACCATTTAAAAGTATACAATTCAATGGCTTTTCGTATATTTAGTGTGTTATACAACCATCACCACTATCTGAGTCCCAAACATTTTCATCACCCCAACAAGAAACCCAGTACCTTGGCTGCAGTGTCTGATTTCTCAACTCCTGTTCTAATGAGCCTCTCTGTCTGCCCCTTGGCCCAGGGGAGCCAGCCAGCCCTGGGGGCCTCAAAGCAGGCCTGCCTTCAGCTGAGGACTGAAGGCAGCAAGGTGATTTTTTTTCCCCCTTTTAAACTACTTCCAGCTCAGAGTTCTTAGGCCCTAAGTCCATGCAGGCTCTTCAGTGTTCTATGCTGAGGGTCTCATAGGCTGAAGTCAAGGTGGCATCCTCATCTGGGAGCTCTGGGAAGAATCTACTTCCCTGGCTCATTCAGGTTGTTGGTAGAATTCAGTTCCTGTAGTTGTAGGACTGAGATCCTGATTTACTTGCTTGTTGATGAGGCAATTCTCTCTGCAACTAGAGGCCTCCCCCATTCCTTGTTCCATTGGCGCCTTCCACTTTATATTTAAGATGATTATCTGAACTGTCACACAGGGAAAACCCCTTAGAGAGAGGTGCTTGATGGGACTTTTTGTTTGTTTCCGTTTTGGTGGGGGCCCCTGAGCTGATGTGTGGTGTCCCTTACTGGAGAGAGCTGGGCCAGGAAAGGGCAGACTTCCCCCCAGACTAGCCCACTAACCCTTAGCCCATCACCCGCTTTGGGGGTGTCCAAGCAGAGCCTGGAAGATTACTGAGGAGAAAATGGAGGTGAGAGAGGGTTTCCTTGAAGTTTTTTTGTGTTACTGGGTGCATAGCACATAATAAGTGCTTAGTTCATATTTAATGACTTATGCTGCACACTATTATAGGCTGTGTAGAGATCCGGAGAGTCTACAGAGGGTGATAGATAATGAGGTAACTTTTAAAAAGAAGCAGACTATTATGCTAACTGAAAGAAGCCAGACACAAAATGCCACATATATGACTCCATTTCTATGAAGAGTTTAGAAAAGGTAAAGCCATAGAGACAGAATGTAATTAGTGATTGCCAGGAGAGGGGGCAGGGGGCAATGACTGCTAACAGGTAACTAATATTCATGAAGTCTTAACTCATCACAGACACGTGGTAATTACTTTACAGATGTCTCTCAAATAAAAGTAATTCCCCCAGATGGTATATATATGTGTGCATAATGGGGTGACTAGTTCCAAGGGTGCTGAGCCCCTTTATTGATTCCTCTGGGTTAGAAATACTGGTTGTGGTGACATCTAACCAGTGTTCTTACCTCAACTAAAGACCAAAAGGGAAATTCCTCTCTGTCTCTGAATAGGGGGAAATTAGAAAAAAATCCAATGATCCATAACTGTGGACATTGAAAATATTGATGCATATTTGTGGATACTGACTTAGGAAAAGGCCTGTGCTCTGCTTTGGCAATCTACTGAGGTGGTTAAGGTCATGGGCCTTGAAACCAGACTACCTGTGTCTGAATTCCAAGCCACCAATAGCTGTGTGACCTTGGCTAAATCACTTAACTTCTCTGTGTCTCAGTTTCCCTATCTATAAAATGAGGTTAATAATAGTGCTTATCACACAGAACTATTGTTAAGATGAAATGAATTAATACACAGAGAGCAAATAGCATATGCATTGTAAGTACTCAATAAAACGTAGCTATTACTGTTGAATTAAAATAAAAAATGCAAATATACTATATCTATGCATTGAAAAAATTATAAGATAATTTATAAAATGCTCTAAAATTATGACTTTTTCACATTCTTCATGCTTTTCTGTATTGCATGCAAAAAACTTTTTTGTTATAAGCCAATATTCCTTTTGTAATTAGAAAAAAAAAATAAGTTAGTTCCATTTGGGTGTGGGAGCTTAATAAAATAACTCTGAATGAATGTCCTCAATGAATTGTTTGCCTGTCGTCACCTTCGTGTGTTTGAGGACTGTTTTTGCCTGGGAAATTCTTGCTAGAACACAGTCACTCGTGTTTGCTCAAGTCCTCTCCCTATGAATCAGGACGAGCCTGTTAAAGGCTGAGTGGGTTCTCCCTCCCCCTGCCCTACTCTGTATTGCAGGAAGAAGGTACTGAATCACCCACACCCTGGCTCATGTGGCTGTTTATTTCACCCACAAGCATTCAATAGGGTTTGGAAACAAACATGGCTCATCCAGCCAATAGAATTTCATGCATTCATCTCAAAGAGAGAGGCAGATTCATATTGATTACCCTGGAAAAATATTTGCAATCACATTGCTCTGTTAAAACAAACAAACCAACTACAGAATGATACTTATTCAACAACTAGGTTTTGAATAGTTAGCTGATCTGTTCAAAAAACTGGGGACATTTTAGAAGAAAAGACAGACAGTGTGCAAGAAAACAAAATAAGCTCATTTAGATCATGAAAAGTGTTATGATGCAAGAGATGGGATGGAGGTAGAGCTACATAGATGAGGTGGTCAGAGAAGGGCATCTCTGAGAAGGCGGCATTTGAACTGAGAAAGTACAGTGTGATTCCATGTTTGTAAAAATATTCTACTATGTATGTGTATATGTCTGTTTATTATAAACATAAAGAAAACATCCGGAAGGATAGTCACCAGACTGTTTGCACTTTTAACAACAGGTACTTCTGGAGTTCTGTTCTATGCATTCATTGGCTTGGGCAAAGGTCTTGGGACACCAAGCTGATTTGGGCAGGCATGGCCTTACCCTCCTTTTCTGATTCCCCACCTCAGATGGACTATGCTGGACTCTGAACTCAGCATTGCAAGTAACAGAAACTCAAACTAGTCTAAAGGAGAGCTGAGTAACATGAGGAAAAGTCCAGTAGTATAACTGGTTCATGTCTGGCTCGATCCAGGAGCTCAACAGTGTCGACAGGCCGTTGCATCTCTCCTTCCATTTCTGCTTTTCCTCCTGTTGGCTGCTCCCTCAGGGAGGCTCTTCCCAAGGTGAACAAGATGTGCTTCTAGCTCAGCAATCCTGGAGAGCAGAGAGTACCCCTTTCCTGGGAAAACCAGTAAAGTTTTAGAGCTGCCTGTCATTGGTCCAGTTTGGGTCACATGCTTCCCATGAACCAATCACATTGGCCTGAAGAATGTGGACATTCTCTCATGAAACCAGAAGGAAGAGTCTCCCTCACTTGAACCATATCTACTGAGAAGGGGGAGCGGCCACCAACTTGCTACTGGAAGGCGAGAAAAAGCAAAAGCATGATAAGCACAGATTGAACATTAACTGTTCGACACACAACAATGACACAGAATAGGGACACTCATTTCCACTTTATAGAGTAGAAATGGTCAGCAACTTTTGTGAGATGAGACAGCAAAGAAGTGGAGAAACTATTATTTGAAGTGTGTCTGATGCCAAAGCCCCCAAATAATGATGATGATATTGATCATTACAGTAATAAGAACTATTTGTTGAGCACCTACTGTGTGATAACTTTGCAAGCATGATCTCATTTCATCCTCCTGCAACCCTTCTAGGCAAGTTTACTGTGTAGTTGACTCCTTGACATTTATTCCAGCTCAGCCATAGGCCTGGGATCCAACTGATCTAAGGCAACCATAGGAGTTTCACCGCGTGCCAGAGACTGGTTCAGGAATGGGCATGTGGCACTCATCTGGCCAATGAAAAGAGAGGAGGTGTTTTCCAGGAAAGTTCTTCTTCACTCTTCCAGGAAAGGTCTGGAAAGTGATCCTATTTTCCTACTGGTCATAAAAGAGGATGCCTGTAGCCCTGATAGCTCTTGAGAGTCATCCTATGATCATGGGGGAGAAATAGCCTCAAGATAAAGCCAACTCTGTGGACAGCAGAACAGAAATGAAAGAAGCTAGGTCCTTTCTGATATCATTAGGCTACTAGCTCTACCACTGACCTGTGAGGGGAGGCAGCTAGCCTGTTCCGGTTAAGCCAGTTAGAGTTTTATTCGTTTCTTCTTTTTAGCAAAGGCATTCTAATGAACACAGTATGGATTTATGAAATCTTTATTTCACAGATGGAGAAACAGGCTCAGAGAGATCAAGTGAGTTGACTGAGGTCACACAGTGATTTGGGCTTTCATCCAGGTTTGTTCTGATTACAAACTCATTACACCATACGGTTCCCACACAGTAATAACCTTCTGTTAAATGCTTTTTAAGCACCATGACATTGAATCATTATATTAATAACTACCCTGCAAAGTTAAGTGCTTTTTATATGCCCACTTTGCCAATCACAAATATGCATAGGGGAGGGGAGGCTGTTTAGCAGAGAAGATTTGGACCTGACAATTGCTTTCAGGTTTATGATTCATAGCCAAGGACAGTCAATGGTCAAGTGGAAGGGGATGGGGGAGTGTAAGTGGCAAGTAAGGAATTCCTGGAGGTTGCAAAATACCAGAATCTTATTTCAACCCCACTGAAGTGTTGAGTCAGGAAATAAAGCCCCAGAAACCCATTTGCCCTCTCTTAGGACTGGCTCTTACTTAGTTTTAAATTTGAGTAAAAAAAAATATCATGAAAGAAATACATCACTAGAATTCCTTGCAGCAAGTGTGACTCATGTGGCCCAGGTTCCCCTGGTAAGTTTGGAGGCAAAAATAAGCTATGGGAGGCCAAATGGTGACATCTTCCAGAAAGTCCAGTGGTAAAGATATGTTATCCTACTAAGGAATAGCAGGGGACTTCTAGCAGCCAGTCCTTAGCTTTCTCATTCCGGAGCAGCAGTGGCAGCAGCTGCAGTGGTATTTCTGTTAACAGTGAAAGTGGCTATTTCTCCCATCTTTGATGCTCCTGGTTGTGCTGTTTGTGATTGTTTAGCAATCTGGAGTACTTCCTAATACCTTTAATAAATACCTTTCTGCTTACACTGGCTTTGGTTGAGTCTATTGTTTGCAACTTAGGCATTGTCCGAGCACTTAATGAATATTTGTTGAATGAGTGAATGAATGAATGACCTCTTAAGAACCATCTATGCTCTTTGCTTTTATCCTCAAGAAGCAACGTCACAGGCCCTGGATGGGTACTGTTCTTTCAAAGGTCAAGGACAGGAAGATGACGTGAAATGTCTTATCACTGGCGGGACAGAACATGGAGGCCTTGCAGATGAAAGAGGGCCGAGGAAGGAACTGGGACTTTCTCCTGGGGCAGGCAGGGGAGCTGGCTGGGACCTTGGAATGAATGGGTTCAAGGGAAGGTTGATGTGTGAGAAACGGAGCAGGCAGGGTGGGTCACTGAGCTTTCCCAGGGCCAGCCAGGGGGTTTCACTTACTGGAGCTTTTTCCTCTGTGCACACCAGTGGGTCAGGGCATGCACTGCTTATCAGCTGAAGAGGAGGTTGGGAACCTACAATTACGAGGCAAATATTTTCAAAGAATGCTTGCCAGGGAGCACTGATGGGGGAAGCTGAAAGTGAGACGGAGAAGGGAAAGAAGCCAATATAAGGTGAGTTACTGAACAGGTTATCACTTTGGGAAACTGAGGCTCAAGTCCACCATGGAACCCCAGGACACAGAGTAAATGAAACACACCTCTGAATTGTCCACCCGAGGGGCAAGGGAGTAGGGGTATTTATCCACCAACTCCTCCTGTCAGTCATTGGTTAAGGGCTGTTCTTAGGGTACACCGCCAGCATCTCTAAGAATGCAAGAGTAACAAAGTGGAAGGAGCCGGAACCCCACCCTGTGGAACCATCCTGTCTCCTCTATCCCTAGAGAAGCATCCTTGTCCACATGGCCCAGGGTGGCTCCCCAATACCATGTCTGCTATGTCAGCCAGCAGAAGAGGAATAGTGAAGGGAAGAGCATAGCCCATTTGTGAAGGACAGGCTCAGAAATGGGGCCTGGGAATATGTTGGAGAAGAGCTTTGCACTGCCTATAACTTAATCACATGGCTCCAGCTCACTACAGAGAAGCTTGGGCTATATAATAAACCTGTTGGAAGCTGTGTGTCCAGCTAAAAACCAGATGTTCTCTTACTAGGAGAGAGGAGGCAGAAACAGGTATTGGGAGGATCATTTGTAATCTTTGCCAAAGTGTCTGACTCAAAGTAGCTCTACAAACAATAACTGCTATTGTTATTGCCTCTTTTTTGAAAATCCCCATAGGTTTACTTGAAAAATGCACATAAATGCTGGGTACTAACACCACCCAACATTGGACTTAAGAATCAATGCAGTAGGGTTTAAATCTTTATTTGCCTGCTTTCCTAGGCTGTGTGACCTTGTTTAAATGACTTAACCTCTCTGAGTCATCTGTCAAGCTGTGATAAAGATATATTATTCACACGTGAACTGGGGAAATCAAAAGGACAATGAACATAAAACTCAAGAATAATGTCTGGCCCAAAGGAGTGCTCAATAAGTGGTCAGTTTATTGATAAGAAATGTAGATGGTGGGAATGCTGGAATGACTCAGCGGGTTAAGTGCTCATCTTGCAGCATAGAGTCCAAGGATCGAATCCTGACCCTGGCCTGTGCAAACCCATATGCTGATTTGGGGTCTGGTTCCCAGTTCGGTTCTCACTGTGGCAAGCTTCCTATGTGGGAGGCCCCAGTTATGCCTCCCATGTGGGAGGCCCCCAGCCCAGTTCCTGGCCTGTACGAACCCCTGTCTACCTGTGTGGAATGAAACTATGTTGAAAACTGATGACATACAACTATGGAGACTGCTTTGGGCACTCCCCCTTCTCTCTCTCTCTCTCTCTCTTGCTCTGTCAAAAAACAATAAAATAAATCTTTAAAAAAAAAAAAAGAAGTGTATATGGTGAGTAGGAACATGAGCTCAGAGATCAGATAGACCTGGGCTCAAATATAGAATCCTCTACTTTATAGCTGGGCAGCGTATTTAACCTCTCTGTGCCAGAGTTCCTTACCGTGAAATTTTCTTGCCCACTAAGCACTTTTGAGACTCCAAGGAATGGCTGACACATTGACACCAGCCAAGCAAAGTGAGTTATTTTTAGGTTCCCAACCCCACTTTGAGCTTGTGAGGAAGAGGCAGGGTCAAAAGGCTGTTGCTGCAAACATAATGCTGTGCAAAGCAGTCATGTGTGAAAGAACTAGTGCTGTGTGGTGCCATTCCATAAAGTATGAAAACGGGGAAATAATCATTAGTACTGAGAAGCAGGGTAATGCTCACTACTGAGGGTGGGAACAGAGGCGTGGTGAAAATTTGTTGGGCCGTCACTTATATGTGTACTTCTCTGTATGTGTTATGCAAGAGAAAGATTCCTCCCAAAACTATCTGTGATCTATTGGAAGCCAGCAGTGGCTGAGGGGCCAAGGGACACAAATGGGGGCATCCTTCCTTGCCAGCCACCACAGTTTCTGTTTCAGCTCCTAGTATAGGGGTCAGCTTCCGCTCCAAAGGTTGGACGTGGCACCTATAAAATTCCCTTTCCCTCTGTGATGCAGCCTGATAGCCACATCCGGGTGCAGTTTGGTGCCAGCCTGCCTGATTGCCCATGTTATCAGCTCCAGGACTGTGGGAGAGCCTCAGTGAGACGTGGAAATGTCAGTATGTCACCATAACCAGCAGCCCCCACTGTTGATATCAGGAGTGGGGTTAGCGCTTTTTATTCTTTATTTCATTAATTCAAACATTTTTAGCTCAAGGTGAGGATCATGGTTGATACGATGAAGCTACTTCATTCATTCATTCATTTATGTGTGCAATAAATATTGATTGAGCATCTACCAGGCATTGTGCTAGGTACTAAATATACTTCTATATAGAAAACAAATATGGTCCCTGCTCTCCTGGAGCTGACTTATTAGTGGAGGGAGATGAGCAATAAATAAACATGTAAATATACAGTAGGTTAGATGGTGATGAGTGCTATGAAGAAAAATTAAGCAGAGATGGGGATACAGAGAATAAGACTTGTCTGAAGTTTGGACTTTTTAACAGTATTCAGGAATTGCTTCCCTAAGAAGGTGACATTTAAGTAAAGACTTGAAGAAGAGGGAGTGGTTCCAGGTGAGGAAAGAACATTCCAGCCAGAGGTCAGAGAAGTTGCAGGGAACCAGATTCCGCAGGCCCTGTGGGCCAAGGTGAGGAGTTTGGCTTTTACTCCTAGTAAGATGAGAGCCATTGGAGGGATTTGAGCAAAGAGGGGGTGTGATCTGATTCTATCTTAACTTTGGCTGCTGGGTTGAGAACAAGTTGTTGAGAAAAAATGATGGAAGCAAGGAGACCAGCAAGGAGACTGCTGCAATAATCCAAATAAGACATGACAATGTTGTGACCCAGGATGGTGTCAGTGATGTGTCTATTCTGCATGAATTTTGAAGGTGGTGCCACAAAGGTTACTGATGGATCGGATGGGGGTGGGGTGGGGGGGCGAGAAACAGATAGAAATCCAGGAGAGTCCTCAGATTTTGCCCCTGAGCAGATGGAAGGATGCAGGAGACATTAACTAAGATGAGGGGGATTGCAATGGGGCCAGCTGGGTGAGTAGGTCAGGAGTTGGATTCTGGGCATGTTCATTTTGAGATGGTTGTTAGATACCTACGTGTGGTTGTGGGAGAGGCAAATGGAGATCTGGGCTGAAGACATACATCTGAGATCTCAGTGTTGAAATGGTATTTCCAACCAGGAAAATGGATGGAAGAAAATGTCTGAGGAAAGAGCTGTGAGGCACATCCATCACAGTCAAGGTCAGAGAGATGAGGAGAAACCAGCAAAAGAGACTGAACACATGCAGCTATTATGAAAATAATATTGACCAGGGATGCCAGAATGGCCCAGCAGGTTGAGCACTCATCTTGAAGCCCCAGGGTCCGAGGATCAAATCCCGGCCCTGGCCCGTTTGGGCCCATATGCTGAACTGGAGTGTGTCCCAGTTCAGTTCTCACCAGGGCGAGCCTCCCATGTGGGAGGCCCCTGGCCCAGTTCCTGCCCTGTGCAGCCCTGCACCCACCTGTGGAATGTAACGATATAGAAAAACTAATGACATACAACTATGGAGACTGCTCTGGGCCCTTCCCCTTCTCTCTGTCAAAAACAATAAAAATAAATCTTAAAAAAAAAAATATTAACCCACTATCAGTAAAATAATAGCTACCCTTGGAAAAGGTTGCACCTAGGTGGAATGCACTCCAATGTAAAGTTTTACTAAGAAAACCAACTAAACAAATCCAAGGTGCAGAAACATGTATATTTATGTGAATAAAAATAAATAAATATTTTAAACCCCCTATAGACTGTTTCTGGCAAAAATTATCAATGAATGCTAAATCTAAGGGCTCAAAGAAATTTATAAAGAACAAAATATTTCATTGGTCATCACATGTCCCCTCCCACAACACATTATTTATTACTCTGAAGGAGAACTACATCTTCACCAGGGGTTCAAAATCAACATCAAGGGAGGGCAGGTGGACATCTTCTCTCTCCAAATATCATACCCTGAGAAATACTCAGCATTGCTTAAGTCATATGTCATCAAGGGATGCATACCTAAATCCAAATAGGGAAGATGCTATCTTCCAAATATGGTCCGGCCGATATGTATCCCATTGCAAATGCATTTCTTCAGAAGTGAGTGACATGCCTCGCCTAGAGGTGGAGTTTCCTGCTATTGAAATTGATCAGAACATTGTAAGATCCTCAACTAATAAAATGCAATGGAAATAACACGGCAATATGGCTTCCTCCACTCTCATTCAGTCTCAATCTCAATCTCTCCACCCATCCTGCCCCCCAACCCCATGCTTGGCCTTCCATCCCAGCTACCATATGGTGAATAGGCCCTGTGTGTCCAACACACAGACCAACAGCCCTGGCCAAATCCCAGCCAGCAACCATCATTAATTGCCAGATATTTGTGTGAATGAGTGTTTGGGTCACTCCAACCCCAGCCTTTGAGTTTTATAGCTGATGCCCCAGATATAAGCAGATATGTCTTCTCCATTATGCCCTTTCTGAATTCCTGTCCTATTGGGATTTGGGGTAACTTGTTACACAGCAATGTTAAACAGACAACCCCCAAATGAAGACTAGTCTATAAAATAACTGACCTGTACTTTTAAAAAATGTTAGTGTTATAAAAGACAAAGAAAGGCTGAGGAATTATTCCAGATTAAAGAAAACTAAAGAGACATAATAACTAAATACTAAACACGGTCTTGAGCTGCATTCCATACTAGAGATAAAAAGTGCTGTGAGGACATTATTACAACAATTTACAAAATTAAAATATGGATGGTAGATTATTGTATCGAAGTAAATTTCCTGAATTTGGCAACTGCGGTGCAGTTACACAAAACAATAACCTGTTCTTATGAAATACACTCTGAAATATTAAGGGGGAAATGATGTATGCAATCTATTCTCAAATGATTCAGAAAAATAAATATTAATAATAATGAATAAATATATTCACATGAAGAAAGCGAGGATGACAAAAAAAACATGGCAAAATATTAAAAATTGGTGAATCTGGGTAAAGGGTATACTAGAATTTTCTGAAGTATTCTTGCTATGTTTCTATAAATTTGAAACTGTTTTGTAACCCTGTGGTTGCATCAGGGGAGGGAAAGTGGGTGAGAAAAGAAACAGGGAGGGAGAGAGATTAACTTTTCATCCTTCTGTTCTTTTCAGAAGAATGACCTAGTCAAACAAATGAGTAAACAGTGAAAAACCACAAAAGTTAATTTATGAGACACATAGTTTAGGCACTGTGTGAAACCACTTACATGTTTAAGATGATTCTCATTTATTTCTCTCAACTATGGAGGAGGAAACAGGCTCTGAAAGGGAGGTGACTTGTCAAGGCAGAGCCCAGAGCCAGGAATTAACCCAGGCCTATCTCATTTCAGAGGCCTCAATATCAGCTAGGCAGAATCTTTGCCTTTAAGAAGAGGAGATTTCAGGGAAGCCGGGATGGCTCAGTGGGTTGGGCGCTCACTTTGCAGCGCCAGGGACCAAGGATCGAATCCCGGCCCCGGCCCGTGTGGAACCATATGCTGAACTGGGAGCTCCCCTAGTTCAGTTCTCTCTCTATCTCTGTATCTCTCTCTCTCTCCCTCTCTGTCAAAAATAAATAAATAATTTTAAAAAAAAAAAAGAAGAGGAGATTTCTCAAAACCTTCTTCATTCTCTAAAGGAAAAAACAAAATGCATTGGCTCTGAGTTGTGTAGCTGTGGGTCCTCTGTTGTGACCATTAATCTGGGGTATAGTTATTTGACCAAATAAGCATCTAACAGATATTTATTGAAAATCATTGTTGGACCCAAAGGCAGATTTACCATGACTTACCAGTGCTGGCATATGTTAGGAGTTCTAGAATGTTCCGGGGGTGATTGAGGGGCAGCCAGGGTACAATCAGGAAGCATATCTGTGTAAACTGCCTAAAGAGATCTCAGAAGAAAGGGTCCCAACTCTCCAAGTGTCCAGTAATTTGAGATGAGTTACTATTTTTTTTTCAACACTCACTTTCTCCCCTATTTCATATTTAACAGTGTTTTTTTCTTTTTCTAAAATTGCACGAACTTTAGATACTCTGCTGGAGAAGTAGAGGCATCTTGGGTAGCCCTGATCCAGTCACTTAGGACGTCCCAGGGCTTTACCCGCTTCCTCACAGTTGCCTCCAAAACTCCCCTTGGACCAGCAATTGATATTTTTATTATCTGCTTTCCTGCTATCCAAAATGTGACAAGGGTAACTGGCAATGGCTCTATAGCACATGTGTGATAAGATTAGGTAATATAATGAATGCCTCCTGTGTGTGAGGTACCCCTCTAAATCTGTTGCTAAAAGCAGCTCATTTAAACCTTAGAACAACCCTATGAGGGATATCCTATTACTATTTCGATTTTACAGGTGTAGACATTGAAGCAGGGAAAGGTTAAGTCCTTTGCCAAGGTCTCTGGGCTGGCATGGGGAGGAAGCAGGAATCAAACCTGGGCAGTAGGTGCATGATCCCCCAATACTATGTGCATCTGTGACTTGAACTGGCCCAGAATCCCAATTTTCCTTTAAAGATCCACCTGCCCCCACTTTAGAACATGTGGTTTAGGTGGAGCTGACCACACTTCCTGGCTCTAGGGTGGACTATGTTACTGTGTCCTGACCCATCAGAGTCACAGATTGTCCTGGCTACAGGGATTAATTCAAAGATTATTCCAGCCAGGTCAATGATAAACTCCCTCAAAGCTTTACAACAACCATGTGGAAGAAAGTATTCCTTAGGATGGTCAGGATGGTAAGAGCTGCGAGGACATCTTTGTCACTTGCCTGAGAAGGAAGGCAACATAGGCAAATCTGAGCAGACACCAAACACGTCTGAGCTCCTGGATCCAGCCATGCCTGAAAGGCCCTAGACTTTTCCTTTACGAGAGCTAATATATTCTATCACCCACCTCCCTCTTGTTGGCTCAGACTAGTAAGCACATACCAGGCATACATGGTCAGACATTGTTTGTGGTTTAAGTCATGGTCACAGTCCATCCTCTTACTTACCTTTTTTTTTTTTAAACTTTATTCTTTAATGACAGCTCTGTTGAGCTATAATGCATATATCATATAATTCACCCATTTAAAGTATTCAATTCAATGGTTTTTCATATATTCAGAGTCATGTGGCCAACTCTATAATCAATTTTAGAGCATTTTTATCATCCTTCCAAGATTTCTCGTACCTATTATTAGCCACTATCCACTTACCCCTAAATCCCCCTCCTCGAAGGCCTAGGCAACCACTAATCTACTTTCTGTCCCTTTAGGTTTGCCTATTCTGGACACTTTATGTAAATACAATGATATAATATGTGCTCCTTTGGCTCTCCCTTTCACTTAGTGTGTTTTCAGGGTTCGCCCATGTTGAGACATGTATCCCTAATTCATTCCTTTTTATTACAGAAAAAGATTTCATTATGGATAGGCCGCATTTGATTTAATCATTCATCATTTGTTGAACATTTGGGTTGTTTCCATGTTTGGCTATAATAAATAATGCTGCCATAAACCTAGTGTACAGATTTTTGTATGGACATATGTTTTCCACTGGGGGCATACACCTGGGATTGGAATTGCTGGGTGATGTGGTAAAGCTATGTTTAACTTTCTGAGGAACTGCCAAACTGTTTTGCAAAGTGGATGCACCTTTACAATGCCACCAGCAGTGTATGAGCCTCCCCCAAATCTTCCTTTTGCTGTGTGGCTCTGGCAAGTTGTCTGAACTCTCTGGGCCTAAAGTTTTCCCATGTATGAAATTGGCAGGCGCTCTCGTGAGGCTTAAAAAGAAATCATGCATAGGTGACATTGTAGACATGAAGGGAATAGGTGCTATTTAAAAAGGAATGCCCCACAAATATCCCCATGGCAAAACTGGAAGAGGATACAATGTTACCCAGCATGTAGATAGAATTGTTGTAAACAAGGGCAAGAGTCTTGCCAAGAGAATTAATGTATGTATTGAGCATATTAAGCACTCTAAGAGCTGAGATAACTTCCTGAACCTCGTGAAGGAAAATGATTTAAAAAAAAAGAAAAAGGTACGTGGATTCAACTGAAGTGCTAACCTACTCCACCCAGAGAAATACACTTTGCAAGAACCAATGGAAAGGAACCTGAGTGGCTGGAACCCATTCCCTGTGAATTCATGGCATGATGGGTGTAATAAAAAAAATAATAAAAACCTTTGTACTGTTAAAAATGTTTCTCTTCATTGAGCAGAAGTGTGGTGTGTCCTCCCTCAAAGAACTATTAAAATAAAAATCAATAATTTAGAAGAGATCAAACATGGAGATTTGGGGTCAAATTTCTTGAGTCCTGGGCCTCAGTTCTCATTTGTGAAATGGGGATAGCAAAAGCATTTCCCTCAGAGGACTCTTCTGAGGATGAAAGGAGACATAGCTCCTAGAGACAGGATGCACTCAAAGGTGACTACAGACCTAGTTATAACGAGATTCCCCTCTTTCCAGTTGAACCAATCTTGCCTGAACATCTGTGTGCTATGCACTCGGCTATATCACATGTATCAATGTTCCCTTGATTTCAAGCTGGAATTCCATTCCCTTGTGAAACTCTGAGAGATTTGTGGTTGAATCTGTGACGATCAGCTGATATTTGGGAATTCACAGTGTGAATCAATGGTATGGCATGATCTGCTGATGAATGACACATTCGCTGAGATAGAGAAACGGTGCCAAGCTTTAAAGCAGGAGAGTGTGAACATCCCATGACTGAGTCATGGTCCCCAGGGAGTGGGATGAGAGTGGGGAGGTAGGGAGAGGAGTAGGAGGGGGGTGGATATAATCACAATTCCCTGAAGGCATCTGGCCTTTCTCTTTGACCTCATCACTTCCTCTCCCTCCTACTTCAGTACCATCAGGCAGAATAAATGATTTGCATTTTCTGGAACAGCGATTTCCAGGCCTTTGTACATGCTATTCCCTTTGCTTCTTGTCTCTGTGTCATCTGGCCTAGTCCAGTTCCTCCTTGAGCTTTTGGCTTAGAGGTCAACTTCTCCAGAAAGCTGTCTGCACTGGGGATCTTTTATCTTGCCTGTGTGGCATTTATTTTCTCTGGATCAGAAAACAGCATTTCAACTTTCCTTTGGAGAACCACTCCCTCTCTCACTCTTGCCCATGAGGTTTAAGGGTGGGTCCCTGGCGTCTTCGGTGAGCCTGGCCAATCAGTGTAGTCCATTGCCTTGGCTGTAGTGATTGGTTCCTGGATAGGCATGTCACTCTGGAGAGGCCAATGAAACCCAATCCTGGGACTTTCGTTGGAATGGTTGGGAAGGGAGATCTCCCTTCCCACTGGGGTTGTCAGTTACAAGAACAAAGTGAGCTTGGAGTTGTTGCTGGCCATCTTTTCCACCATGTGCAAAAAGCCTGTCTGAAAGTAAATCCATAACAGGAAAACAGAGCAGAAAGATAGAGAGACAGAAAGAGAGAGATGAAAGAGAGGAGACAGAGATATATATATTTTTTGACATTATTTGAGCCCCCAGATTTAGTCATGCCTGAAGGCAGTTTTATATCATGCTTTCTCATAAAACAGTTATCCCCCTACCCCTCTTGATTTATTTGACTAGTTTGGTGGGCACTCTGTCACTTACAATCCAAATACATCTGGCTAATACTTTTCAACCCCATACACACCCTGAGCTGGCGTGGGTACCCTTTGTGAGCTCTCACACAGACACTTTTCCTCTATTTTTTTTGCTGTTATTAGACTGTATCACAATGATCTCTTGGGACATATCTCTCATTAAACTCAAGGGACAGTGGTACCTTACTTACTGCTGAATCTCTAGCACTTAGCCATGCTTAATGCATAATAGTACCTCAATAAATTCAATTTTAATTGCTTTAAAAAGTTACAAACAAATTTATGATAGTATATATGCAAACACGCACAAAATAATTCTATAACTTTTCTATGGGTCCATATGGAAATGCACCAAAAAGAGGTCTGGAAAGATACCACCCATGCATCATGATGTAAGTTACCTCTCATTATGGTGGTTATAAAATATGCTTATGTATCCCTCATTATTAAAAATTAATTTAAAATAAAGCTTAACAAAAGCAGTAAGGCTTTTTGTGATAATGAATGTTAACTCAAAAGTATAGAGTTAAAACTGAGAGTTACTTTGTCCCCCCTCCATAAATAAAAATCAGAACTATAAATAGTTGGATGAATGATCAAATAAAAAAAACAGTTTCTTCCAGAGAGACCTCAATTCAAGGTGACCCCTCTCCTTGTCCCTGCCCCTGCGAGTCAGCTGGTTTCTCTGAAAGCCTGGGCCTTGGGCCACGGTTTTCTTTCTGGGATGGGCCCCAGTCTGGGAGTCCTTTTTCCCTGGAACCTCAGAGAATGACTCACAGGATTTGGCTTGGACAAAGAGTCCCCTAGTGACCAGAGTGTTACCTCCTGTTCCTTAAGCAGGTGGGTTCTGTGTAGACTCCCCAGGGTGTAGGGCTCCCCAGGTTGAGGGGGTGGGGCTCCTGTGTGGCTGTTTGCTGTTTCCCAAGAGACAGTCTCTAGCAGACATGCAGTTCCCAGTTGTCACAGACAGTGTAGACAGTCTGCTGGCCCAGACGGTGGGCTCAAGGTCCAGTTCTGCCAATAAACTTGCTGTAGGACTTCTCCCTTCTATAAAGTCAGGGAGGTATGTAGTAGTTGCTCAGGCAATGAACAACTCTGGGAGCAGCTCTCAGACAAGGACTGACTAGAACTGGTAAATAAATCTCTCCGTGCCCCAACCCTAAGATGGGATAACCCTGAGATGCCTGTTCTACACTGGCTCCCAGAGTTCCCTGAGGAGATGAAGTTCGAATTGCCCCCAGTGATAACTTGCTCCATTACACATTCTCTGTTCACGGCCTTTCTTTTCATGTCTCATTCTCTCAATCCCCTAATGGTGCTGCCTGGGATCGCCTCCCAAACAATCTACTTGCACCTCAAGTTCTTGTCTTGGGGTCTGCTTCTGGGGTAGGTAGCCCAAATTAAGGGATGACACTATCTTCCCCATTCCCAGATCACTTTCAGTACAGTTAAAGTAGGACTGACCCTGCACTCCAACTCCAGGGATGGGCACATGACTCAAGTCTGACCAAACTCACCACAATATCTCTTTCACTACAGTGATTGGTTCAGAGACTGTCACGTGACACCTCCAAGCCCAGCCAATGACAGCTTTTTCCTGGATTTCTGCTGGAACAATTGAGAAGGAAAATCTTTTTCTGCTATGGTTCCTAAGCTGTTAAGATGTTTGTTGGCTTGGGGCCCTTCATTCTCTGAGAATAAAGCCATCAGAGAGGACAGCAGTGCTAAGATGAAAAATAGAAATCAGATCCCGATGGCTTTATGTATGTGGCTAGTTCCAGAGTAGTGTATGAATAATTTTAAATGTTATTTATTAGGCTGGGACATCCTGAGCTCTCCTGTTCCCAATAGGCAGGATTACTCCCTACTGCCTTTCTACATGGCCCGTTATGGCCACAAGGTTTGCAATCTCTGGGTTTGGCTAAGAAACATTTCTTGCCCAAGGGTTCTAAGTTGCTTTAGTAACACTGTGGAGTAAAGGAGAATTACTGAAGTCTAACGTGGGGGAATAACCCAATTGAGAAATGACCTGCTTTCATTTTTCTCAAATCCAGAGTCATTAAGAAAGAATGAAAGGTATTTCCCCTAGTCTTTGCCAAGCAGGTGACTTTGTGATGGAAAGATCTGGATTTCCTTTACCTCCAGGCGGAATTCACAAGCACTGCTTTCCCAAGGTCACAGAGCCTCAAACTGGGGTGGACAAGGCCACCTATACTGGGGGACCCGGAAGAACAAGTTCCTGGAAGAGCCCAGGTAACTCAGTCAAAAACCTGGGAATTTGCCTTTCAAACAAACTTCTCCAAAGGTTAAGAAAAGTAGGATTCTTTTATTTGAAAATGACAGAAAACCCATTTGAAACTGGCTTATGCAAAACAAGGAAATTTATTGGATGGTAGTAACTGCAAAAATCAAAACAAAACAAAACTGACTTAAATAACTGAAGAGTTCTGGCTGTAGGCCAGGCTGGATCCATGAACCCAAATGAGGTGGCCAGACAGTCTCTTACCATCTCTTTGCTTTGCTCTTCAGTGAGTTGGTTTCATTCTCAGTCTCCATTTGATAAGATGGCAACCAGTAACTCCGTGCCCGCATCGGACAGGTACGGTAGTCTCTCCCCTTGTGCACGGGGGCTATGTTCCGTGACCCCCAATGAGTGACTGAAGCCTTGGCTATAATATCTTTACTATCTATACTATGTTTTTTCCTATACATTCATACCTTTTCACTTAAAGTGGGGTGCAAGATTTTATCACGATACTCAGAATGGTGTGCAATTTAAAATGGTGTAAATTGTTTAGTTCTGCACGTTCTTATTTAATATTTTGAGACCACATTTGACTGTGGGTAACTGAAACTGAGGAAAGCACAGTTGCAGAGAAAGGGGAACTGCTGTGCCAGTCTTATGGGAAAGAGTCATTTCCTGGAAACTTCACTATAGTTCCAGCTTTCACTCTGAGTGAACTAACTTAGGTCAGGGCCCATCTCTGAACCAATCACGTCACTCAAGGAGGCAATGCTCTGATTGTCCAGGCCTGGTCACATGCCTGTTGGGGTAGGAAGAATCTCACTTGAACGCTGGGGACTGGGTATAGAGGAAGGGAAATTCTCTGAATAAATTCTGGGTGTTGTGAGCAAATATAAGGGAATGAATGATGGACAGGCAAGGACAATTGGTGTCCACTGTGGAGTCCCCTGGTCTAGGCCATAAATCTTGGGAGGGGCAGGGGGTGTCTGGGATTCTTGGCACTTTTCTGGGTCCAAGTTATTCTTTGGTTCAGATCACAAAAGGAGAAACAAAGTACCCACTCAGGTAACCACCAAAGCCATGAAGCAGATCCTGCTGATTGATTCATTCTCCTTCATCCTTGCCAATAAAACTAATTTGGGGAGAGGGTAAAGAACAACATACCAACCCCAGGGAATGAATTATGATTGCTATAAGCCACCCATGGCAATCCAAATCTGTCTCTCTTTGTCTTAGTCTTGGAGTAAGCATGGGCTCCAGTCCTGGGCAACCAGGCAACAGGGGTAGTCTGCTGAGGGTTTATGGGAAGGATTCTCCTCCTTGTTCAACAAGAGAGAAGTTTTCTCTTCCAACCCCTTTTCTTTCACACACACACATTCTTCCATCCTTTGGATATTGTTGTGCTAGGATGTGACAGTTGGAGCAGCAGCGGTCATTTTGAGACCATGAGGGAAAGGCCAAGGGACTCCTTGAGAAGCTGACCCATTGTGCTAACACTGAGATGCTCAAATATCCAAGTCTGAAAAAATCCTACCTATTGGTTTGTTGTTACTTGAGATAATAGGTGCCCTAGTCATTAAGGCCCTATAACTGAGTTCCCAAGTACCTGGACCTACTACTCCAGACTGTAAAAGTTTAAGGGCAGGGAGGGTAGAATCAAAAAGGCTGCCCTCCCTCCCACCCCCACCCCCAAGAGATCATTATGGTTCTAAGTTGGTCAGGCCTCTTGCACTTTACTCTCTGAATGTTCTATTATGAAGCTCTTGCACATAAGCATTAATAATTCATTAGGACCCTACCACTACAAACTGCATTTTAGGAACTTCCTTGTAAGTCTGAAAGTTGCCTAAAGCCCTGGGCAAGCATTTACAACACAGTAAGAGTAGGCTGGCCTAGGTGTCTAGCCTCTAACATTTTTTGTTGTTGTTTGTTTTTAAAGTTTTTATTTGTTAATAATATTGAAACCTCAGAAAAGTTAGACAAATGAAAATAGGACCAAAAAAAATACCTATATGCCCATTACCAGATGCACCTATTGTTAATATTTTACTTTGTTATCATTCCCTTTCTCTCTCTCTGTATGTGTGTTTACAAAATATTTTGAACCATTTGAGCATAAGTTACATATATTATGGCCCCATTAAATACTCCGCTGTGTAGTTACTAGTAAATACACACGGCCAAATTGGGATTCATTCATTCATTCAACAGGTATTTACTGTTCACCTACATAGCCAGCATACTTTCAATGGAAATGTCCAGAAACTCAACTTATACTGACGTGAACTACAAAACAATAAAAATAAAAAAGAACGTCGAGAGATAGGGTTAGCTTCAAGCCAAGCTGGAAGCAGATGCTCAATGTCACGGAAAATTTGTGTCTCTCCGTTTTTTCATCCTTCTTTCCTCTCTGTTGGCTTCATTTTCAGGCAGGCCCATTCTACTCTGTGGCAAGATGAGAGATAGCCAGAAGCTCCAGGCTTCTAAAGAACCAGCTCAACAATGCCAGTGGAAAGATTGCTTCTGCTTTCCAATTGTTCTAGCAAAAATCCTTGGGCAAGCTCTCATGGACTAGGACTGGGTCAGGTGCCCATGCTTGAACCAATCACTGTGGATAGGAAGGTGTAATTCTCTGGATGGAGTTCTGGATCAGTCTCCACCCCCAAAGCCAAGAGATGGTGTCTGCCCCTAGACTGTGTATCAGCAGAGGAGCAGTGTCACTATGAGTGACTATCCTAGAGAGGAAAGGATTTAATATAGGATGTAGGCCTCCTACAATTATGGGAGAAGTTAAAGCATGGAAGAGTACTTGGAGGATCAGAGAAGAATAACTAGTCAAATTGAGAAAAAGTGTGTCCAGCTGCAGAAATGAAACTGCAAAAGGGAGCCCCTGGAAACATCTATAGGAAGCAGTTGGCTCTGTGAGTCTACAAACAAGCCGCTGGTCAGGAGTCCAAGGCAGCTTTTGATTGTTGGCACTAAAAAAGGGGGCTGGAAATAGAAGAGTGGAGAACAAGGACAAGTTCACCAGTCATGAAAACAATTACAATTTAGCTTGACAAGTGCTTTAACAGAAGCAAGCAGAAGGTACAGTGGAAGCCCCAGGGGTTTACTGAATCCAGCCTAGAAATCAAGGAAGGCTTCCTGGAGGAGACAACATTTGAGCTGAGACCCGAAGGATGAAGAGAGAGCCAGATGAAATGACGGAAAAGAGGAGTGGAAGTAGCACATGCAAAAGTCTAGACATGAGATAGATTACTAGAGAACTAAACATAGTTCAGTCTGGCTAGGGTCTAAGTAGTTAAGGAGGGTCGGGGTGATGCCAGAAGGCCAGCAGGGGCCAGCTTGCAGCTTTTTATAGCAAGGAGTTTGAACCCTGTCCTGAGAGCAATAAGGAGAGGTAAGTGTCATGTTTAGGTGTTGGCAATTTGGAGATGGAAGAATTTTCTAAATGTCTCCCTTCCAGGAAAAGTCCAACTACTTAATTGGAACAACAAAGAATCTGGAAGTTGGCAGCTCCAAAGTCGTTGCTGTGGTTCTCTGGTGTTCTCCAGAACCAGGCCCGTCTCACCTTTCTGCTCTGTCATCTCCAGCAGCTGGCTTTTGGCCTCAGACTCCTGACCTGTGACAGCTGCTGCATTGCGCCATGTCATATGATCACAGGACATTGATCAAAGCAGGAAGGAAGGGGTGGGGCCAAAGGCTTTCACCTCATGAAGCTCTATCTTATTAATAAAGTGGACCCTCTGATTTCCCTGGAGCTTTTATTGGCTAAGAGCTGGATCATGTGCCCATCCTGGACCAGTCATGGCTGAAGAGAAATGGGATTACTGCTCTTACTTAGATGGATCGTGATTTATCTGCTAGAGCAGGAGAGCAATGCACCTTCCAAAGATCAGGGGATTTCTACCCACTTAGCTGAGTTCAAAATCAAGTTTCTTTGGGCCAGGAAGATGTGGAGGTGAGATGGGAATGGCTGTGGGGTCAAAAAGGGCAGTGTGTTTCGTTCAGA
This sequence comes from Craseonycteris thonglongyai, assembly GCA_004027555.1. NCBI lineage: Eukaryota > Metazoa > Chordata > Mammalia > Chiroptera > Craseonycteridae > Craseonycteris > Craseonycteris thonglongyai. The sequence continues at coordinate 8,247 of PVKE010009866.1, read as the reverse complement.
TCTTCTGAGAAGCAGAAGAGAAAATAGAGTTAGGAGTGCGGAGGTGTATGGGGGTGGGAGGAGTGTTATGCTGGTGAAAAATATGGGAGGAAGCCAAATTGATCAAGGGAGCCTCAGGATGGAGTCTGAATCTAACCAAGTCTGACAAAGTCAACTCAATGGAGTGCTCCAGAGCAAAGACTGTCAGTGAGAAGAGCCCCATGTTGGGCAGAAATAGCCGTCTTCTAGCTCCCCTCCCTGAACTCAGTTGTTGTCTGGAGGCTACTCAGGAAGACCCTGTCCTTGGCTTAAAAGTTGAGACAGATCCCAAAGATGCTGTAGATGGAGGCTGTCAACAAATTGTCTTCCACCCAAGAGAATGACAAGTTCTTCCTTAAGTCTGTGCCCCTTCAGGGCTGCCCAGTGTCCAGCCTGGCTTTGCCCAAGGAAGTCAACATTCTTTTGAAGAGGAAACTGAAGCGCAGAGTCATTATACACGTGGCCTAGCTTGGAGGTGGAGGAGGGATGTGAACCCAGGCGAACTAATTCCAGAGCTTCTGTTTTGAGGAAATTAAAAAACAAAACAAAACGACTTCAGGACTTTACAGAGCCTTTAATCAGCTAACATGCTATGTAAACGGGGATTTTAAATCCGTCATTCCCCAGATGTATGAACCGTGGATGTCAAGATCGTTTTCTCATAGGAGCTGTCCCAGTGCTAACACTGAGGACCAGGGAGGCCCCTTGGAGGAGATAAGGAACCCTGGGCAGGCTATCAGTATGAAGTGGCCAAACTAAGTGCACATTGGCAGACAAGGGAATCCTTGGCCAGTCCTGCCTTGTGACCAATTGTCTTTGTGTGCTTTGAAAAAGGTCCTACCTCCTGACTTGTAAAACAAATGACAAAATGATGTTTGAGGTCCCTCAGCTCTCCAGCAACAGCGTTTTCTCTACCATCTTTGAAGAAGAGCAAACAAGAGGACACATTTGAAGTTGACATTCACAAGAGTTTCAGGGGCGTGCGGCTGGTGCCAGGTTTCTGGAAATCTTTGGAAACATCATGCCGAGCTGGGGCTGGCTGAGCTGCACAGTAGCAGGAAATATTCTGAATGTCCCTGGAGCTCCCCAATGCTGAGTCCTAGATCACCTTCCAACCTTTAGTAACTGAACCTGTCAACACGTTTTTTTTTTTGCTGTCCCAACAGCCTCTCTCAGACTATTTCAGCAAAGGCTAAGCTTGCCAGATTAAAGTTATTTCATGCACTTAAAAGAAATGTAAAACTCAGTTGTTCCACTGACTTTTGAAGTTTTGCTTTCTAGTTTTTGACTTGGTGAAACTGATCCAAGGTAAACAAAATTCAAGCAAAAGAAAAATATCCAGGAGAAGGAAGTCTCACTTCTACCCCTTTCCACGTCCCCTGGCTCCCTCCCCAGAGGCCATCAATCACCATTACCAGTTTTGCATATCTCCTTCCAGGTGAACTTTAGACACAGTATGTAAGCATATACTGCTGTATCTGTTGAGGTGCTTTGGGCTGTAAGTAAAAACCAATACCCAACCTACAAATACATGATTTTTACTTATAAGACATCTATACGTAGAACAGTTTCAAAGCTGGTTCATTTCAGGAAGCAATGATAGTATCAAGGATCCAGATTCTTTCCCTCTTTCTGCCTTGGCCTCCATGGTGGTACGACCTCTGGCCTTGCACCTTTGTGTCTCCATGTTGGGTGAGTCATTAGTGTGGGCCTTAGGAGTGTCCAGGAAGCCACGCCCATGCCAGGGCAGCAGGCTTCACTGTGCACAGAAGATTATGAGCGCCATGACTATATCTACTAAACCCAAATCGAATGGACTCCCCAATTCAGCTTTTCCTTAGCTGTTTCCCCCAAAATTGCCCCTGGTTCCCCAATGCCACCTGATGCCAGACAGGGCAGGGAGTTTGGGGGAGTTGATGGTTTTGGTGATTGCAGTTAAAATACCTTACCTGAGCTGTTACAGGCATGTTGTCACAGTGGACACATTGAAAAGGGCAGGCAATTAAGGGGCCCTGAGTTCATGCTTCATTCTCTTTACAGTCGAGCTACCTCTAGATTTAAAGAAAGCAGGACAGGACTGGGAGATGGAGTGAATGGAAAAAGTGAGTTTAAGAGGGAAATTGAGAGTAATTCTAATGAGCTTTTGGGCTTTAATAACCAAGTGTCCAGTAAGTGAGAAATAGGTTCTAGGGGGTCAGGAATCAAAAGTTCAGTTGTAACCATGCTAAGTTTGAGATGTTTATTTGACATCAATAACTAACAGTTGGACACATGAGAAAGCATTTATTACCTCCAGACTTTTTGATAAGTAAATCATACATTTGTAGGTTTTTTGTTTGTTTGTTTTAGTTAAAAACATCCTGACAGGTACAGTATATGCATATACATATATATGTGTGTATATTTCATATATAGGTATCTACCTACCTATCATTTATCTATCTATCTATCTATCTATCTATCTACCTACCTATCATCTATCTATCTATCTATCTATCTATCTATCTATCTATCTATCTATCCACAGTGCATGTGTTCTGAGGACGTGGAGGCCAGGAGCAGTGGATGGTGGTGGGACAGAGACTCAGAGACTTACTTGTTTGGATACTTTTATTCTGCTTGCACAAGGAAATCGAGGCTCAGATGTAACTTGCCTAAGGTCACCCAGTGCGTGGGTGACAGAGCTGCCATTTGAAAGGAGGTTGGCCTGACCTCGGAGTCCAAGCTTCTTTATTCTAACAGACTCGCTCCTAAAGGAGCTGGAAAGGGAAATGAGTGCTTCCAGGACAAGTGCTGTTGTCGCCTGCCTCTCCCTGGGCTGGCTCTGCCGTATGTCTCACTGTAGCGGCATCTCCTGTGGCTGAACATCAATTACTGCCTGAAGTGATTCCTGTCTGTGGCTGGGAAAGGCTGTGCGCTTCCTTCTTCCCTCTGTTATGGAAACCGCAAAGCCAATGGCTGCAGCTGCAAGTGAAAATAATCCTGGAATGACCCCAGACTACACACCTGTCCCAGATGGATGGATTTTCCTGCCTTTCTTTACTTAAGATTAGAGCTCTTGGGATTCCAGTCCCAAGAAATCTGGGTTTTAACCCCAGTTCTACTACTGCTCATAGATCTGTGTGTCCTTGGGCAAGTTACTTACCTTCTCTGTGTCTCAGTTTCCTCATCTGCAAAATGATATTGAAAACACTAGCTCTCTCACAGGACTGTCATAGGGTCCAGTGAGTCAGCGGATATAAATTACCGGGATCTCTGTCTACCTGGATCACCATTAGTCTACATACATCACTGATGCTTCACACACTCCCTTCCCCTACAGAGCCTTAGCACATGCTGTTCCCTCTACCTGGAATTCTTTTCCCTTCCCTCTTTGCCTCATAATGGCTATTTGTCTTTCAAATCCTTCAACATATGACTGTAACCTTAATGAGGGTAGGAACTTTTTTGCTCTCCACTGTGATTCCGATATCCAGTACACACGAGTTTGGTATAATATGGTCAATTCATTAAATAGTTGCTCAGGGAATGAGTGCTAAATAAATGACAAAATGAATAAATTAGGTGATCAGTTAATGCTAATCCAATCAACAAATGTTCTGTAAATGAGGATACTAAGTACCTACCTCATTGTATCCTTGTGAGGATTAAAGACATTATTCATTTAAAATATCTAGCATGATGCCTGGCAATAGCACTGAAATTTCATAATATTATCATGATTATTCTTTCCCGCAGGTGCTCTTGGGGCTTCCAGGTGGGAACAGATTCTCTTAGTCCTCCTGTGCTTGGATGTCCCTCCTGGCCCCAGCAGAACTTTAAACAGCTGTGTCCCCTTGCTCAGCCAAGCAGTCTCAGCCCTTCCCTAGGGGCAAGGACCTTTCCTGTCCTCCAGAAACATATCCTTGGCTTCCAGCACAGCTTCTGCGACTTGATTTCAGTCTCTTTGTAGATAATCTCATACATCTGTAGAATGTCATGGATGCATTCTGTGATGTCTGCCTAGCATGTGAAACAGGTATGCGCGTGCCCCAGGAAGTCGTGCTTACAAGTAAATGACCCTGCCCTCCAGCCAAAGTTGACTAGATAAAGATGGGTTTCTGGTTAAGTGAGCCAATCAGATCCTCTCTGCTAAGAATGCGGGATTATGATCTAGTGACGTTTGTGGGCTGTTACTTAAAGGAATGGGTTGTGTACTCAGGTGCTGTGAGGTGACTATGTTTGGTCATGGTCTTGGGGAAGGGGAGAGGGAGGGAGGGAGGAAGAGAGGGAGACAGAGATAGTGGGGGAGGAGAAGAAGCAGAGATGAAGGAATCTGTGAGCAGAGTGAGAAAGGGACACAGAATATGGATGCCAAAATTCCTGGTGGCTTTTCAGATGCTAGTTCTGGAAGTCCTGGCTTCATGTTTGACATGACAGCAGTTCTCACATAAAGACAGCTTGGTGGTATAGTGGACACGTACTGTGTTTGCTTTTCAGGTCTTGATTCCCTTTCTTCCAGAAACAGCACGCCTGATTTCCAAAGGGAATTACCTACTTTCTATCCATGGTCTTCAGCAAAGCTGATTTCATCTCCACTGGGCTCTTCATCAGCCCCATCACAGCATTTTAGTCCCTGAGGGTGACACGTGATTGGGTTAGAAATGGACACACGGCCCAGTTACAACTAATGGGACTCCATTCTGGGATGTTTTGTTGACAGCAGTGAGAAGACAGGGTCTCTTGGTCCTGTAGTTGCTGAGAGGGCTGCAGTCATTGGTGCTGTCTCATCCCCAGGAGATCACTGTCAAGATCGAGGGAATGGACCTGTGGCATCATGTTAGCCCTAGGCTTGAAGCTGACACTTGAAGCTAGTCTTTTCAATAAGAGAGCCCATTGACTGCTTTTTTTTTTTGCTTAAACTAATTTTAGTTGGGTTTCTGTTACTTATGCTCCTCACTAGTACTCCTTACCTGTGCTAATTTGAATGGGTTCTGTCACTTATGATCTAAAGATCAGGGACTAGGATTAAGGATGAAGTCTCTAGTCTGCTCAGTTCCCAAGGACTGTAGGTTTCAGGGTTTTGGTCTTACTTCCTTTTCCTGACTTCCTCTTTTGAGAACTTGCCTCAGAAAAAGGAAAAAGGGAAGTGGAACCTCCCACTCATCAAGTGATTATAATTTTAATCATGACAGCTGTCCTATTAGGAATGTATTATAATCAGCTAGATGTTAGATGAGGGTCAATGCAGGCAGGGCTGTGCAGATGAGGAAACTGAGGCCCAAACTGGTAAAGTGACTTGGCCCAAATTATCCACCTAGTAAATAACTGACTGGGATTTTTTTTTTTTTTTAAGATTTATTTTATTGTTTTTGACAGAGAGAGACAGAGACAGAGAGACAGACAGAAGGGGGAGGGCCCAGAGCAGTCTCCATAGTTGCATGTCATCAGTTTTTGACATGGTTTCATTTCACACAAGTGGGTGGGGGCCGCGCAGGGTGGGAATGGAGCTGAGCCTGGAGTCAAGAACGGAACCGGGGCCTCCCACATGGGACTCACACCTCAGTTCTGATCTGGGATTTAAGGCCTGATTTATGTGACTTTAAAGCCTTGCCTTGTCCTTCAACCACCACTTGTGCTGCTCAGCACTAAGAACACACCCATGCACAACCACAGACCTAACTGATATGCAACCAAAGTCCCCACCTGTGTGCTCTTTGACCTGCAAATTCCAGGCCTATGTGTTTATCCTAAGAAACTGAAGGTGTGCTTTGCAACGTGGAGAATGAAAAACTGGAGACAATTTAAATGTCTCTGAATGGGAGATTAGATAAAGTACAATATGATAAATTGTTCTAGGAAGAAAAAAAATATATATATATGTATATAAATAAACAGGGCAATGGTGAAGGTCATAGGCTCTGGAATCAGACAATCTGGAGTTTAAATCCTGACTCTGACATTTACTAACTACATGCTCTTAGTCAATTTACTTGACTGCTATGAGCTTCACCTTTCTCTTCTATAAAGTGGGTATAATGACAGTCCTCACTACAGAGAGTTCTTGGGAAGAGTAAATAAGTTAAAAAATAAAGTTCTTACAAATATCACACAAGTGGTAGTAAATGTGGGCTCTGGAACTTGGCTCTCTGGATGAGGGTCTTAGCCCTGCTATTTATTTAACCTTTGTGTGCCTTTTCTGTCCTCATCTGTAAAATGAGCTTACAAATAGGATTATTATGGTCAAGTAACACACACATACAAATAAAGTGCTTAGAACGGGGCACATAGCAAGGACTTAATAAATTTTAGCTATTATTATTTTGCCTTCTGAAGTCTTACAGGGTCTCCTGTATCTATCTTTCATAAATTCTGTGAGTTCTCTTCAGTATGATAATTGCTCATGTTTTAGAGTTCATATATATACCAGGTACTGCACTAAAGTGTGCTAAGCCCACTGCCTCATTGTTTTTTGTTTTGTTTTATTTTTAGGTGGGAAATTCATATTTTATTTCTCCAGTGACATATTTATAGTCAAATATAAATTTAAGACTGCTTGCACACCAAAGCCAGGTCCCTGGGGGGATACCACCTTTTTTGTATGACCCTAAAGCTAACACTGTTTTTTACATTTGAGAATGGTTTAAAAAAAGTAAAGAACAATATTTTGTGATACATAAAAATGAAATGAATGTCAGATTTTAGCATACAAAAATAAAGTTTTATTGGCACACAGCCATGTCCATTCGTTTTCTTTTTATTTATTTATTTATTTATTTAAGATTTATTTTATTGTTTTTGAGAAAAGGTGAGCGAGACAGAGAGAGACAGAGAGAAGGTGAGAGGGCCCAGAGCAGTCACCATAGTTGTATATCATTAGTTTTTTGACATATTTTTATTCCACACAGGTGGATGTGGGGCCTCACAGGGTTGAAACTGAACTGGGGGCCTCCCTCATGGGAGATGAGAACCTTCACTGCCATCCTGGTGGTTGGTGACCAGTTGCACACCACAGTTCATCATGTGGGTTTGTATGGGCCAGGGCTGGGATTCAATCCCCAGACCTCAAGGTTGCAAAGTGAGTGCTCAACCTGTTGAGCTATCCTGGCATCCCCCATCCACTTTTCTTATTGCCTCTGGCTGCTTTGGCCTACAACAGCAGAGCTGTCATTGTGACAGAGACCATTTGGCTCACAAAGCCTAGGATATCTACTAAGTGGCTCTTTACCTAAAAGGTGTGGTCCCGTCTTATATGATTCTTATAATGTTTTTATTCCCTTTGTGCTCATTCCATTTTTATCCGCTACCCCCATTTTTAGTCCCTTTCTATAATGAGAAGAGGGAGAGGTGATGCACGCCCAGGGTCACACAACAGAAATAGCTTGTCTTGGAACCCAGGGGTTCTGACTTCTGAGTTCAAGGCCTGACCACTGGGCAAGAGGCCCCCTCACTAGCTGTCTCTATGCCTGGGACTCCCCCAGCCTATGGCCCATCCGCCCTGTTACTGCAGAGGACGGTCCAGCGTGAGAGACTGCAGTGTCTCCTCAGATGGCCTCGCAGGGCACCTCGCCAGGCCCTTTTTTTCCTCTGGAGCCCAGCCTAGCTCACACAGGCCACTCTGTGAGGCTGTGGGCAGGAGGCCTCTCTCTCCAGCAGTGTTCAGTTACCCCAGTGACATTCAATTGTTCCTAAGAGAGGAGGCCTGGTTTTGGCAGCTCCTAGACCTGGATTCCAGGAAGCTCTGCCTGACTCCTTTTCTGTTTGTTTCCAATCAGCGAGGCTGCCTGTATCGCTTTCCACTAGGTTGCGTAAGTCCACCTGCTGCTCTCACTCTCCCTTTCTTGCTGTCATCTCCATACCTCTTGGAGTTCACCACCAGCCAGGTAGGGAGACATGGGACCTAAAAGGGGAAGGGGCAAGATAGATAGAAGGCAAGTCAGCAGGAGCTCACCGCCACCCACATAGACCCAAATGGCAGCTTGGCCCAGCCCCAAAGTTTTCAGGGATAGGTGTCTTACCTGAGACTGAGGCAACCAGGGTCTCCGCTCTAAAGAGAGATCCCAAGAGTGGCAGTTGAGCCCTGTGGATGAAGGACCCATGTCTGTGTGTACACTGGCACAATCCCTCAACCCCAGGGAAACTGAAATTAGATAAGCAACTTTGAAGGCAACTGCCTGAGTTCAAATCCTGACTCTGACACTTACTGGCTGTGTGACTTTGGACAAGATACTGAATCTCTCTGTGCCTCAG
>PVKE010009865.1:13880-43898 GCA_004027555.1 Craseonycteris thonglongyai | reverse complement strand
GTCTTATACTCCGGAAAATACAGTAAATATAGCATTTTGTAACTGTGTTTTCACATTTATTGTTTCTTTTTTATTAAAAGAACAAGTAGAGAGGAAACAAATCGTATATCTGCACCCTAGTTTTACTTATGAAGAAACAAAGTAGGAATGCCAGGGTGGTTCAGCGGGTTAAGTGCTTGCCATACAGCCCTGGGGTCTGAGGATTGAATCCAGGCCCCGGCCTATGCAGACCCACATGCTGAACTGGGGTGTGTCCTCAGTTCAGTTCTCACCAGGGTGAGCTTCGCCTGTGGGAGGCCTGCAGTCCGGTTCCCACCCTTTGCTGCCCCTTGCCCACCTGTGTGGAATGAAGCTATGTTGAAAACTGATGAAGTAAAACTATGGAGACTGCTCTGGGCCCTCCCCCATCTCTCTGTTTCTCTCTGTCTCTTTCTTTATCTCTCTGTGTCAAAAAGTAAAAAACAAATCTTAACAACAACAACAACATAGCTACCAGTTCAAGCTCACTTAGCTAGAAAGGTCTAAAGCAAACCTGTTCAACCTGCAGTCCATGGGCTGCACACAGCCCAGGATGACTTTGAATGTGGCCAAAAAAAATTTGTAAATTTCTTAAAACATAATGAGATATTTTTTGCATTAAAAAAATCTCATCAGCTATCATTAGTGTTAGTGTATATTATATGTGGCCCAAGACAATTCTTCTTCCAATGTGGCCCAGGGAACTCAAAAGTTTGGGCACTACTGGCCTAGAAACAATCTTTGAATTATAACTTTGTTTATAGAGCTCCTAGTATTCATAGAATGTTAGATTAAAAAGGGAGGATACATAAAAAGGAGTTAATCCATTTTGGTGCTTACTAACTGTGCCAAGCCTTTAATTTCCACTATTTTATATAATCCCTACCTCAATTCTGAAAGACAGATACTCATTTCAAGGGAAAAGTTAAACAAATGAAGGGTTAATTCATTATCCATTGTTCATCCAGAAAATACTTGCTGAATTTAAGATTAAAATGGTATTAATGACCTTAAATTGCATGCTTTTTCTATCTTATTATGCTGCCTTCTATGCTTGAAGTTATCTTAGAAATAGTTTATGCCAGTATTCTCTTTTTAGATGAAGTTTGGTCTAAGGAAATCAACTTATTCAAGGTGAAGCCACAACTTGTCTTCTCAAACTTTGTCTCTTAAATGTTCATTATTTTTTTAGACTTTACTAGACCTATTACTTTCTTATAACCATATTTACATATTTCAACAATTTTGTTTGTCACCAAAATCTACTGTTATTTTTGAGTTCACATATCTTTAGACTGTATGCCAAGAAGAGAACCTTGGATTCTAGCCCACAGCTGACTTCTAATGTGATATTTTGTAATGAGTAACTCAGTGTCTTTATCTCCTTCTTTCATTGGCTTAATGGTAAAAAAAATAAAATGCTACTGAATTATTTTAAAGTACTCTTGTCAAGTATTACATTACAAAAGTAATTATGGCTGCATATATTTAATAATAGCCTTCACAGAACCTCTTAAAGTTACTTCATATACACATATAAAAAATATGATTATTTAAAAATATATACGTATATATTTCATCCTTTTAATCAGAGAGTCTGTACTTTCCAGTCTACATTTTTCTAGGTTCCCTTATTATTATAGAAAAGGAACCCTTATATTTCCCTTTATTCAATTTTTAAAATTTCCTATTATTATCTACCTTTTCATATCACTTACTCTTTGGCTTAACTGTTTTAGGAATACTCTAGTTCTTCAAAATGTTAGCCAAGAGGTTTTAAATATGGCCTTTTTCTCAGATATTTAAGATATAGTTGTCATAATGGCTTACTTTGAACACAGATGACATTATTTTGACATCATAAGAGAATTGAGAATTGTTAGTTCTGTCAATATAAAATTCTTAGTTCTGTCAATATAAAAGAGGCTCCAAAAAGTTAACTTTTTTCATAGGAGGCACAAAATAAATAAAATGAAAAACAGTAAAAAGCTTATAACCAATCTCAGGATATCTTGAAACATTGAAATCTTTGGCAATTTCTTTATGGTAATACTTTGGAGAAACAGACCTGGCCGTGAAAGTATATTTTGCTTAAGCATGGTCTGCTATTGAGGTTGGAAGCTCTCAGCATTGATAACTTTTACATGTAGCAACCCAAGACATGCTGTGCTGCACCATCCCTACTGTCAAGGCAGCTTGTGTAGCGTCCTTACTTCTTTCTTTCATTCAGTTTCAAGAAATATAATTGATCCTTCAATAAATTCTCTAGATAAAATAAGGTATCTCAATCAATATGACTTTTTAAATTAATTATAAAATGTAAACCAAAATGTTGAGCACCCAATAAATGTTGTCCTTCCCTCTGCCTTCTCTAAATTTCTCTTTTAATATTTATTTTATTGTTTTTGACAGAGACAGAGTGAAGGGGGATGTCCCAGAGGAGTCTTCATAATGGTATGTCATCATTTTTCAACATGGTTTCATTCCACACAGGTGGGCGGGGGCCTTGCAAGGTAGGAACTGGGCTGGGGTTCTCCTGCATGGGAGGTACGCCCACCTTGAGCCAGGAGCTGAACCAGAGGGCAATTACCGAACTGGGGGTCTCCCACATGGGAAGCACACCCCAGTTTAACATATGGGTTCGCCCAGGCCAGGACCAGGATTTGATCCTCGATCCCTGGGGCTGCAAAGTGAGCACTTAACCCACTGAGCCGTCCTGGCTTCCCCGCTTCTTTAAATTTAATGCAATTAATTTTTTAGTAGGATGTGTACCAGTGCTCTAGCATACAGTGTGGGCAGTGATTTGGGACTTAATACTGTTTCTTTAAAATGGTCTGGCTCAAAGTATGATTTCAATACATGTTGACTAAATTAATCTATGTTATATGATAACACTAGTGAAATTATTTGTACATATTCCCTTCAACATATATTTAAGCTGATTCTAAGAACTAGTAAACTATGGCATAATTTTATTTTTGAGCATAATGTTTATTTATTTGAACAGAGGTCTATTTATGTCAAAACTTGATACTTACATAGCTGCTTTCCAGTTTCAAGTTAATTTCACAAGCATTTCCCATTTGATTTTTATATTGTATCTGCAGAAAGGAAAGGTAGATATTAGTATTTCTATCTTACAAGTAAGGAGAAGAATATTGAAATTAATTTACACCAATCAGTTTATTAATGCTATGGTAGTAAGTAGTTATTTTTGCAATAAAATTAATTTTCCAAGTATTTATATTTTTAAATAAAATTTATCAAAGTAGTTTTTAAGTATAAACATATGTTTATTCATGGCAGCACTGGCTATGTCAGGAAAATGAATTTTGGATCTTTTCAGAAGGCTATTTTCTAAATGGACATGCAATATCATTGTTATCATCAGCAATACTTTCTTTTTCTGTAATATCAGCCTCCTTCCTTTACATTATTTGTGCTCTTGAGATAACACAGCATCCTGCTTGAGAAAGGGTGCAGTCATTGCACATTCTGTGAAGATGTAAGCTGGGGACAAACAAATGCCACTTCTGAGTTTTATCTGGCTTCTTAAAGATAAGCATGCTAAAGTCAAGATAAGTTTTGATGCTCTTGTGCTCTTTATTAATTTCTTAAAATTATGATAAGAGGTCAAAACACAGGTTCCTTCTGACTTATTTCCTAATCATTACATGTGTCTGTGTGTATACAAATATCTCAGAAGGAAAAGGCAAATAACATAATTTAAAATGAATTTAGAGACAAGCAATGTGAAAGAAGACATAATGCTTTGACAGCCAGAGTGGTATTTAGTAAAGTATGGTTCATGGACATGTTGATAGCAGTTTGAAGAAAAAATCCAAAATCCATGAAACTGTTTTGTTCACAGGCTTAAGCAAATCTAAAATGTGTTCAATTTTTATTTGCATAAAAAAATCCATTATTTATATAATTAATGATCACTTGATTTGTTTATCTGTAAATATTTTATTAATAGGATACATATTGACTCACCTAATATATTTCCATGCAATTTTCATGGTGCTGTTCGCATTCTTAAATTTATAATTTTGTTTTTATTTATGTGTTGCATTATATCCCCAATTCTCAAAAATAAACCCATGACTAAAATGTAGTTCACTGTAGCATAAAAAGTGATGAAAAGAGTAACATAAATAGTACAATCCAAAATAATATCATAAAGAGTGAATGGTCTTCAGTGGTGAATAAGGAATGCAAATATGTATATGCTGGGACACATTAATCTGCAGGTGTCAAGATATCACATATGCAGCAAGAAAAGTGCAAATAGGAAATACATTTATGAATGTATAAAAAAAATTGAATTCTATATGACCACAGATTAATTTGCTTCTATTCCCCAGTTTATTTTTGGTTATAAATTCTTGTCAAATAGGGGCATAAACATCTGGCAGGATTATTTCTTGAACGATTAATGTATGTGTTCTCTCTGCTTCCTTGTGAAATCTCCTGCTTGTACCCTGAAGAATATGTCACTTTCCTAGGCCACGTGAACAAGGAAAACCACTCACTTCAGAATCACCAAGAAAAAGACTATGATACAAAAAGGGAAGGGAAAAATAAAAAATGGAGAGGGGAAGGAGATGAAGGAATGGGCAGAGAAGGGAAGGAGAAATGAGTGCAGAAAAGAGAGGGCTTAAAAGCTCCTGATGAAAGCTGGGATGGCTCAGTGGGTTAAGTGCTCACTTTGCAGCCCCGGGGACCGAGGATCGAATCCCGGCCCTGGCCCATGTGGACCCATATGCTGAACTGGGGAGTGGCCTCAGTTCAGTTCTCACTGGGGTGAAGACCCCGGCCCAGTTCCTGCCCTGTGCAGCCCCACTCCCACCTGTGGAATGAATCTATGTGGAAAAACCAATGATGTGCAACTATGGAGACTGTTCTGGGCCCTCCCCCTTCTCTCTGTATCTCTCTCTCTGTCAAAAACAATAAAAATAAATCTTTAAAAAAAAAAAAAAGCTCCTGATCTTACTCGTATCTGAGGAGTTAGCAGAAAAAGCCTTTATTATTAGGCCCACCAGAAGCTTGTATAGATCTTGGCTAAAACTGCTGATCTATTGCTTTTATTGCTCATTGAAAGGCCACCAACAGAACAACTACAGCCCTTTGATTTAGACACCCAATTACAATGAAACTATCCTATAACCTAGAGAAGCTACCTTAGTTTTTCTTACTTCCAAATGTCGCGTCTTCTGCAACTGACCCACTATGCTATAGTCTGGACCATCGTTCTATACTCCCCCAACAGACACAGACATCAGGTTGTCTGGTGGGGTCAGGATGATAGTGTTGGTATTGATACTGTTTCATTGCAGGGGTCAATTGGGAGGAGCTAAAAACAATACATTGGAAATTGGCATTTAACCTGGTGAACTGTATATAGGATCCTTATTTTAAAGCCATTGATTTTTATATTTTAATATTTTTTTCTGATTTTGTAAACTGGAGGTTTTTTAATATGTAATACATAAAATAACTTCCATGAAATAAAGTTGATTAATATTGTTGCTAAAGCTACAGAAAAGAACAAAAGTGAGAAAAATATTTAAGGTTACACTTTTTATTGCAGAAAGAGCTTAGGAAACTGTAATATAGCCAACTTCAATACAAGTTCTGAAAATTAAGTTTGTGAACTCATCCTAGAAAAAATGCTATATAAGTCATTGTTGAATATCACTATAGTCATCTGTGAAGTACTCCCCTTGGGAAGCTATGCACAAATACCAATGCCTAGTCCATCCTTCAAAGCAATTTTGAACCTTTTTCTGGAATGGCCAATAGAGCTGTCATTGTTACTACCCTTGATGTCCTAAACTATCTGTTGAGAGGTGGTAGCAAGTCAGTGTGTTAGATTCAAGCATGTTAAAAGAGGAATACCTAAATTTAAAAAAAAAAAATATTAAAAAACAAACAAACATCTTTTTAAGATTTATTTTTGTTGTTTTTTGATAGAGACAGAGACAGAGACAGAGATAAGGGGAGAGCCCAGAGCAGTCTCCATAGTTGTACATTAGTTTTTTTATATAGTTTTGTTCCACAAATGTGTGTGGTGCTGAGCAAGGTAGGTACTGGGCTGGGGGCCTCCCACATGGGAAGCTTGTCCAGCAGGAACTGAACTGTGGGCACACTGCAGCTCAGTGTATTTGTCCACATGGGCTGGGGCTGGGATTCTGTCCTCAGACCACGGGGCTGCAAAATGAGCACTCAACCCACTGAGCCATCCCAGCATCCCCTGCAAAGAGAAATATTGATGTAAAAGGTTGTGCTAAAATAAAGTAATTGAGCCCTGGAAAGTATCCAGAGTAGTAAATTCCAAGATTTTAGTGGGAAAACAGTTATGCAGTACCACTTACTCAGTTTTTTAAAGCTAATAAGATGTCACTGTTCCAGTGATGTTATCCAGTTATCAGTCCTCTAAAAAAAGGAATGACCTGAACCTTTTATCAGACTTCCTGAATAACCAGACAGATTTTCCAGGGAGAAATCTGGCCCATTCATAGCCTACTGTAGTGATGAGTTAGTTGAGGTTACCAAGCCTTCAGAATTTAGCTCACAGTGCTTCTTCAAATATTGACGTAAATGGTCTGCTACAAGGCATTCTAGAATTCTGATAAGAATCTGATTAGTGTGGGGAAGCTGGGATGGCTCAGCAGGTTAAGCTCTTGCTTTGAAGCCCCAGAGCCCCAGGATTGAATCCCGGCCGGGCCCGGCAGACCCATATGCTGAACTGGGGTGTGCTCCCAATTCAGTTCTTGCTGGGGCCTATGCTGGAGGCTCCTGGCCCAGTTCCTGCCCTGTGCAGCCCCATGCCCACCTGTGGAGTGAAACTGTATGGAAAACTAATGCTGTCAACTGTGGAGACTGCTTTGGGTCCTCCCCATTCTCTGTCTCTCTGTTTGTCTCTCTGTCAAAAAACTATAAAAAAAATCTTAAAAAAAAAAAAAATCTGATTAGTTAGATTTCAGCTCTTGGTAATACCAAGTTAGGAAGGAAAGAGAAAAATTGAAAAATTAGTTAAAGTATAACAAGATATTTAAGGTAACTGAAATAATTGAAAATATTATAGAGATTAACTATATATACCATTTGATCCAGTCTAAATTACATGTTAGTAACAAAACTGGTTTTTCATATTCATTAGTTACTTACAATTTTCAAAGTAGTACATGTAATAAAGCTCAAAAAATAAAAAATAAAAAAATAACATTAGAATATGATAACCTATAAGGCTGAACTATATTTTTCTGTTGAAACACAAATTGTCTTCATACAGTCACTCAAAGATGTCAAATAGTGACCACTCTTAAGGCTGAAAGCCAAGTCAACAATTCATCAGATTTTACTCTCAGTACCTATAGATTTGGGTCAATTTCTCTCTTCTAAATTTTACTAAAATATCTCAAGTTTCTTGTGCCTGCAAAGAAATGTTCTTTCTTATTCAATTGCAAGTCTGGAAGGTCTGGAAGCTAGGTACATCACAACTTTGTGAGTATTAGCCACACAAATTCATTATAAATTTCTTAAAAGTGCCTGGTCATATCTGATTAAAAGTATTACTTTCAAGTATGACAGCCCAGTCAAAGCCATGGTTTATTACTTCTGTTTCTAATCATCTCTTTCAGAAGGATTTGTATGGAATTTAAGCAAAAATTATATTACCATGAAATCAGAATATTTAGTTAACAATAGTTCCCCAAATCTGAAGTGACCCAGTAGAGAGAGAAGGATAAATGCTTCATTTCTGCTCATGCACACAGTCTACTGAATTGTAAGAATTTATAGAAGGACATAAGGGAAAAGAGAAAGAGTTTTTTTATATTGAAAAAATAGGATATTAAAATATCAGCAATAATCCAAACAAAACCCATAATCATTCTTTATCAGTTCATTCGTTTCTATGTCATTAATTCTTGTTCTGATTGATTTGGTGTTAACAGTTTCATGAACTTTTCTGTTTCTACACTACAATTCTGAAAAATTCTGACTCAGATCAATGGTATGATCTCAAAGTTACTTAAATAAATGTCATCTAAAACCTGTGCCCAAGAGTACTTGTCATAGCTATTATCTAAAGGTCTATGAGACAGTCCTTTTTTGAACACAAAGCATTCTGGTCTGTAGATGACTTACGAGTATTTTCAGGAAAGCATGAGAACAAAACAAAAACCTATGGGTAAAGGATGTAAGACTTTAAAATATTCATGATTTACTTACTATTGATAATTTTCACAAATAAAAGTTTTCATGAAAGTTTACTAAAAGTGACAAGAAAATTTGCTTATTTTTTTAACATGCAAGACAAAAATAAAGGCAATTGAAAACTAGTAACATTAAAAAATATTTTAAGTATACATAAGATGATTGCAAAGAACCTTAGCACAAAGTGAGAAAATCTTGTTTTCTTAAGTAATTAAAGTCTTGATAAAGTCAAAATAGCACAGAAAACAATCCTGATATGACAGAATTTCTGCCTTCCAGGCAGAGTATTCAGAAGGTAAACATATACATTTTATGATCTCTTATTAAGAGCAGACCTATATTTCAAGAGAACTTGTCATTTTAACAGAGAGAAAATCAGAATCTAGTTTTGCATCAATATAGTATTTTATACAAAAGCACTTTTCAAAAAGTTTTTATAAATAAAACCATTAATGTTCTGATAGCTCCGAGCACAGAAAATAAATTTGGTTTCCTATGGAACTCTATGACTTTTTATATCCATTCAAATTTCATCCTATAATTGTCTCTTTCTCATATGGAACAATTAAACATTTTACATGAGTACAAAACTACCTTTTCTATTGAAAAATAGAAGGAAAAGAAACAGAAACAAAAACATTTCTTGCATACTTTGAATAGAATGTGTTTTCTCTGCTACTATTTTTTCTAGTAATATCTCATTAATACATATTAATTATAAATTGTACTACATTATTAATTTTACATATCCATCATAGAAGATAATTTTGTAATAGAACTCAGGAATATACATTTTCTGTAATTTTATAATCATTTATATAAAGCTTGTCTAACCTGAGGCTCACAGGCTACATGGAGCTCAGGACAGCTACAAATGTGGCCCCACACAAATTTATACCTTTTTTAAAAACATTGAGTTTTTTTGCATTTTTTTAGCTCATTAGCTATTATTGTTAGTGTTAACATATTTTATGTGCAGCTCAAGACAATTCTTCGCTTTCAATGTGGCCCAGGGAAGCCAAAAGATTGGACATCCCTGATTTACATCCTTGTAATATAACTTGTTAACGTGGAAAAAAATGAACACAGTTATTAACAAACACAAATACATAGAGCCTTAATGTTAAGCTTGGTATTTAATATTTTTTCGTATTTTATTTTACATAGAAATGATTTATGCATTTAAAGAATAGTCATTAACTTAATTTAAATAAGCCTAACATTTAGTTACCAGAAGATCTTGGAGATTATATCTTTATACTGATATACCATAAAATATAATTACAATTGAAATAATTAGTTTATCAAAATAATGATTCCATTTGATTAATCATAAATTTACATTTTTTATAATCTGAAACATCTAATAGATGTAATGTGAGCTTATTTAGTCAGTAACACAAGAAAATTTAGTAAGAACATATCCAAATGGGAAAAAAAAATGATTGTGTTAACCTAATTTCTGGCAATTTTAGAAATATTAAACTTCTAATAAGTACTTATTTATCTCTAAGCCAATCAGAGTAGAATTCCTTTAAGATATTTTATAATTTAATTTAGCAATATCATTCAGACATAAAAACATTTGCACATACATACATACATATTAGTCTACTGAGGCTGTCAATACAAAATACTCTTTGTAGTTCTTCGTGGTGACCTAGCTGCCTTCATGCCCCTCTGTGGCTCTTTACTGGGTCAATCTGGTCCTTTGAAGCCTAGGAGGTGGTTCACACCCTCCGAAAATAAGAACCAGCCTTGCCTTTTGGATCATGGGAATAGAAGCCCTGATGATCTTTGAATTATCTTTGGGGACATTCTTTTCTACTTTGGAAGGAAAATACATGCATATTCACCTCTGGTTAGCTCCACGTCCCTGTCCTGTAGAATCCTAGAAGTCTGGCAGCTTTCCTTTATTCTTCACAATTTTCTCTGTCCCCTTTAATTCTGATCTTATCCCATCTATTTCTGGCTTCTGCTGAAATGTTTGATTAAATCCCTGAGTTGCAATCATCATTTTTTAATCAAATGATGTTCAACCATATTTTTAATGTTCTCATCAGAACATGCTACTCATTTCTGCAGTATGGATTGGCTAAGAACTTTTCAAATCTTCAAGTTCTGGTTCCTTTTGGTTAAGAATTTCTTTAATTTATCTCTCCTCTTGCATTTTATTATAGGTGGTAAGGAAAAATCAATTCTCTCCAATATCTTGCTTAGAAATCTTCTAAGCTAAATATCCAAATTCATCAGTTGCAAGTTCGGCCTTTTACGAAATAACTAGAACATAATGTGACCAAGTTTTGGTGGTTGCCGTTCCTCCAGTTTCCAATAATCTGTTTCTCATTTCCATCTGAGACCAAGCCAAAATCATATTTAATGTCATATTTCTATTAACAGTTCCTGCAAGACACTCTAAACTATTTCTAGTATGTACCTCAAAATTCTTCTGGCCTCTAGTGATGACTCAGTTTTGAAAGCACTTCCACATTTTTAGATATTCATTACAGCAGTACCCTATGTCACAGTACCAAAATCAGAATATTAGTTGCAGCTGGCACAATAAAGAACCAAAAACAGTGTGGCTTAAAAAAAAAAATTACTTTTTTACAGTTCTGGATGCTAGTAGCTTAATATCAAGGAACTAGCAGAGTAACATTCTGGTGAGAGCTCTCTTGCTGGATCTCATATGGTCTTTCTTCCACATGTTCCTAAGGAACAGTGGGTGGGGGTACAGGGAAAGAGAGAGAGAGGGAGGGCATACTCCAGTTCTCTATGAGGACACCAGCCTTGTTAGATTGGGGCTTTACCTTTATGACTTAATTTGACCATGATTACTTCCCTAAAGGCTCAATTTCAAACATGGCCACATTGGAAATTAGATCTTCAACATATGAATTGGAGAGAGCACAATTCTGTTCAGAGAACATGCATACTTATATATTCATGTGTACATATACACATAAAGACAGACACAAATACAGAGCTTACAGGTTCTAATTTAAAATTTTAGCTATTTGTCAGACATAAACAGAGATATACAAAGCTCAGTGGTTTATAAAAAAAATCTGGTGCTTGTCTTTGCTCTATATTTATATATATTTCTTTTTACCAGAACATTTTTCCTGACAGATTGGACAATTTGAGGTTACCTGCTCAATGTTATAATATAAACCTCAGTATGGGGTTTAAAGAATTCCCACTAATGTTTGTGGAGGATACCTTTAAGATTTCTTTTTTGCTCTGGTATATAATCTTATTTAACATGTAGACTAAATTTTGGATAAGGCACCAAAGAGAGTACAAATGGTCATATAGTTATCTCAAAGCTCATATAAGTAAACAAAGTATCTAGCCAGTTTCCAATTAACTATTTCATTTTCAAGCAGTTGTTTTTGGGGTGCCTAAGACCCTTGAGAGCTCCCAGTGAGGGAGATGGGCAGCTAAAGCTGGTGTTTGGAGTTGTTGTAAAGAGCAGAAGGACTACAGTGGGGAGAAAATGGTCTGGCAGAAATGGTAAGAAGGGTGAAAGAGTTGGAGATATTAAAGAGGAACAGATCAAAGGTATCTCAGGAACTAAGCAAAGATCAAAAGTAGTAAAAAAGGAGAAAATGGGTAGGTGATGGCAGGAAGATGTTGTAAACAGTCAGTTGGGGCAGTCTCAAATTTTCCAAAATGTTCAAGACATTAAAATTTCAAGTGATGAAATTTTGCCATTTCTTACAGGAGTGAGCAGAATTAGTAAACGTTGTGGAAATTTTACTGCCTTCACACCTCCATTTAAATGTTGAAGCCCTAACTCTGATTGTGATACTATTTGAAAATGGGACCTAGAATGGGATGAGAGTTGGATGAGGTCATAAAATCAAGGTCCTCACAATGGGATTACTACCTTTATAAGAAGAGACACCAGAGAGTTAAATCCTCCCCCACACTTTCTTTCCACTTGCAAGCACTGAGAAATGCCATGTGAGGATGCAGCAAGAAGGCAGCCATCTGCAAAAAAAGTTCTCATCAGAGCTTATCCATGCTGGCACCCTGATCCCAGACTTCTAGCCTCCACAATTGTGAGAAAATATGTTTCCGTTGTGTAAACTTCTTCGTCTATAGTATTTTTGTATGGCAGCCCAAGCAGAGTAAGACTAAGGCAGTGGAGTAATGGAAAAGCATATAATCAACCAGAGAAGAGGAAGCAAAGTGCCCAAAAGAGTGAGATTAACCTATGGGACTAGATAATTAAATCAGAGATAAAACCTTAAGGGAGTTGGGAACAAGGTCCACTTGATTAATTCCCTCATACAGTTATCAAAGAGCCAAGGCAATCTGTCCATGCAATACCCAGTGGAAAAGCTAAAGAAATTCCCTAACACAATTCCTAACTTGAGCAGCCAAGAAAAACAAGAAAAGACTTTATAGAAGGGACAAAAAGTTCTCTACGTGTGAAAGAAACAAAATAACTCCTTACCATGTTACAACAAACAAATGTTTAGAACAGTGGATGAGGATTTAAGACTAGTCTCCAGTGGTGAGTTTTCAGTTAGGAAAGAACACAAAGAATCAGAAAAGATACAATTAATATGAGGTTCAAGGGTGGTCACCACTCCATCTGAATCACAGCACCCAAAAACTTTCAAATAAAAACAAATGGGAACCTAGGTAAAGGAAGATTTTATTTGAAAAGGCTATAGCGATAAAGAGAGGTGAACTGTTACATTAGGGAGATTCCTCTAATTATAACATTTACAAATGACGCAAAAGTCAGGCAGAAAGAAATTTCTATTATAGGGAGAGATAAATAAGACTGGAAAAAATTGGGAGCTGGTTGAACAAGTGGTGTAATCAGACCTTTGATCAGGGAACTACTTTCAGGTATTCTCAGGAGGTGTCTCTATTGAGGATTGTTACACATTCTGATAGTGGCCCAGTGTGAGGATGGGTCAAAGTTCAGGGTCTTGGAAGTAGGGAGAAGCTTAACTAAAGTCTGGTCAAGTATTTTGTCTAGATTGGTCCATGGTTATAAAAAGTTCAGCTAATTAAGTAAAAGACAAAGAATGAAAAGTTGGAGACTCTATGTCAGGTCTTTAGATAATTAAACAAGGGACATTCTTGAGTCTTATCTAGTTCTACAATGGGTAACAGTGGTTCTTTACAGTAAAAAATGAACATAGTTGGGTAGAGGGACTTCTTAACTGTTGCTATTTCCAGGACTATAGCACCCAAGTAAAGATGAAGTTTGTCAGTCATAAACCAAATGATGGCAGTGGAAGTAACTTCAAAGAAGTTCCAAAGAATTACCACTAATTTTATGTAAAGCATGATTTCTGGTATACCAAGATCAGTTTTGTAGCTATAATTGCTACAGGAATGTTAAAACTAGTTAGTGTCTTATTTGTGGAGCAATAGTGTGGCAAGTTAAGCAACAAATGCATTAAAACATTAACAGCATTATGAACAAGTCATAAAGAAATCATTTCAAAACCAAAAATATATATATTTGAAGAAAAGAGTACTGAATAAAGGCTGATGCAAGCAGATTTTTCATATTTACCTATGAACATTAGTGCTTTTTAGGGTTCTAATAAAATAACTATTAGTAAAGATTAAAAATTATCATGATATTATATTTGCTTAGAAATACTGCATAAATATTCAGTAGAGAAGATAGTGAAAATAACACTTCCCACTGATGAGTGTGTGTATGTATGTATATGTGCGTGTGTGTGTGTGTGTGTGTGTGTGTGTGTGTGTGTATATATATTGCTGTTTCCTTTCTGAGACTTTGATGATGCTTGGTTCTTTACACTGACACAGTAAATAATTACAGATCAGTGAAACATAGGAAAGCAGAATAAAATACAATTGAATTTCCTTTCAAGAGGAATGGGTCAGTCTGAGAGGCAAAAGGCCCTGATCAGTGAAATAAAGAAAAGTAAATGAAAGATTTATTGAGATACTTTGCAAGAGAGAAACGGGCCAAGTCATAAGGGGCAAAAGCCCTGATGCATTTGGGATTTGGGTTTTATGCCTGGCCCAGAGCCAGCTCTGTGAAAGTGACTATATAGACTTCTGTCATTTGATTGACACTATTAAGACTAAAATTAAGCTAAGGACAAAGTTTAACACTCTGCTTAGGCATCAAAAACCAAGTAGTTCTGGTTGAGGTCTTACTTTTTTTCAGGAATATTTTAACAGAACAATTCATCTCTAAGAGCTGAGTCAGGGTGGGCCCTGAGGAGTTGATGTGGGTGGTGGCCTTCTGCCTCTCCTCAGGACTAATTTCCTACCTAACAAAAATACCTTAATGAAATCCATCAGAGAAATGGACATGTTGGATCTATAACAAAGTATTGTATTTTAAAGCACAGGCCATTAATTTATGTAACAGTATACACTACTATATCCAAATTAACTGATCAGGTAACTTCAAAGCAGAATAAGCTTCCCTGTAAAAGCAGCAGCTTTTAACATATTTTAAAAAGATTTATTTTATTGTTTTTGACAGAGAGAGAAACAGAGACAGAGAGACAGAGAAAAGGGCGAGGGCCCAGAGCAGTCTCCATAGTTGTATATTGTCAGTTTTAGACAGGTTTCATTTCACACAGGTGGGTGGGGGCTGTGCAGGGTAGGAACTGCAAGGAGGGGTAGGAGGGCCTCCCACATGGGAGGTGTGCCCCCTTGAGCTGGAGGCCGAGCCTGGGGCCTTCCACATGGGAAGTTTGCCCTGGCCAGAACTAAACTGGGAGCCTCCCTCATGGCTATCACACCCTAGTTCAGCATATGGGTCTACACAGGCTGGGGCCAGGGCTGGGACTCAATCCTTGGACCTTAGGGCTGCAAAGTGAGCACTTAACTCACTGAGCCACCATGGTTTCCCCAAACATTTTATTTTTTTTATTTTTTTTTTATTAGAATCTTTTTTTTTTTTTAAGTCTTTATTTATTTATTTATTTATTTATTTTTATTTATTTATGACAGAGAGAGAGAGAGATACAGAGAGATACAGAGACAGAGAGAGAACTGAACTGGGGGAGCTCCCAGTTCAGCACATGGTTCCGCACGGGCCGGGGCCAGGATTCGATCCTCGGTCCCCGGCGCTACAAAGTGAGCACCCAACCCACTGAGCCATCCCGGCTTCTCCCCAAACATTTTAATTTTAGTATTTCTCTCCTTCTTCCTTACCCTATCCTTCAACAGTATCTATACAAAAGTCATCATAATTTTTCTTAAGAGCAGCCATGTCCTCATAGGCTTCAGAAAACTCTTCCTCCACACCCACGCCCATATACCAGAGAACAAAGGTATGCTAGACATGCGTCAGGTCAAACTTGTGGTACAGGTGAGCCCAGGCCTCAGCAAGAGCTGTGGTGTTGCTCAGCATGCTCACATGTATTTACTGTGGTAAGAGTTACATTTTACCATCTGGATGTTTGGCTCAAAGTGTGCTTGGTGATCTCTGCTATTGAAAACTGTTCATGGTAGGTTTTCTCAGCAGAGATGACTAAGGCATACGTTGCCAGAGAAATAGATATGAAAATAGGACACCAGGCTGGTCTGTAATTAGCATTCAGGGCTCTATCAAATCTGAGGGAAGCAGTGATGGAGGATACAAATTGATCTACCAAGTTATTCAGGTTAGTATAGGATGGGCACTCAGTATCAATATTCCTAACAACAGGTGTCATAGATGGCCTTACTCTCTCAACCATAAAGGCACACTGACAGTGCCCCAAGGAGGTGTGGGTAGTTACGATGAAGTTGTAAGGCTCAACTACAGCAGTGAAAACCTGGAGGGCTGGGTAGAGAATTTCAGCTAGTCATAATTGACAAAGAGACATTCCACCAGCAGGAAGGTAAAGCCATAACCAGTTTTCCTACATAAGATGTGGTGAACCAAGAAGCCCTGAAAACTTCTGCACTGGTCCTCTAGTTTCTGAATCCAAGACAAGGTCAGTGATCTCCCTGCCAATGGTGTAGTGCCAATAGGCATAGTTATTAACAGCATCTTCCATGCCTGTGGTGAGCTGTTCAGGGTGGAAGAGCTGGTGGTACATGCTAGTGAGAACTTCACCAATGATTGTGGGTTCCAGGTCTACAAATAGCCCTGGCACGTGCCTGCCAACACCTGTTTCACTGAAGAAGCCGTTTAAGTCATCTTTTTTCCCACCCCCAATGGTCTTGTCACTTGGCCTCTGGACGTTGGGTTGGATGCCAGGTTCCAGCATTAGAGCTCTCAGCAGGCATTGCTGATGAGCACCAGCCTGGCCGATGTGGATAGAGATGAAGAGCACAGTTGCTGCTTTATGGCTGCTGAGCGGATGGCTGAGAGAAGGAGGAAGAGTTAGTTGTTGCTTCTTACAGTGCAACTCTTACTTAGGCCAATAATGAGAGAGAACCTGCCCGGTCCTAACCTTTTAAAGCTAGAAATTGGACAGCCAGTTTTCATATTGCATATATCAGCACTTGTAATGTTTTTAATTTTATATGAAAAGATGGACTGCAACAAGGCTTTCAGAGGCAGAGAATATCAAAGAGCAAAAACAAAAGTTAGAAGTCTGGAACCATTTCCACAGATTCTTTAATGTGTTCCTTAATTTAAGAATAATTATCAGTTAAGCAAAGAATTCATATATTGCATATCTGTGAAAAGTTATTACTGAAAAACTTAAGCATTTTATTGCAACTTTTGAGTTTTCCAACAGAATGAACACATGTGGAAACCCTAGTAATCTGGAATTATTTTTTTAATCATAAAATAATTTAAATTTAATCATAATTTAGCAAATACATTGTTGGAATTGCTATATAATTTTAACAAATAAGTTGTTAGAAATGCTACTGATAAGAGTAACTGAGGGTAGATTTGGAAAAGCACAATAACTTGCTTTATTTTGGATAAAAGTTACAAATGAACATTATGAGACTGACCGAAATCACTTTAAATTTCATCTTGCATTGAATTCAACATACTTCTCTGAGACTAGCTTCTCTATCTGTATTATTAAACTAAGTATAAACACCATGGAAATATATATATATATATACATATATACATATATATATATTATCCCATGTAAGTTCTGCTTTCATTAATCTCACTTCAATTTGATTAACAAATAAGAAGCAGGTTGATTTGTCACATTAAATACTTTAAGTATTGGTATGCATGGTGTTCATCAAAGTATTTAAAAATACCTTTAATGTGTAAAATAGCCATTTCACTCACAACTTTTTGTTAATGTACCATTTTGTTAGTATACAGAAAGATAGGAGTATAATAGTGATTCCCTACACTACCATTTTAAACAATGAACATGCATAGTTCTTATAACTCTTTTTTCCTATATCTGTGGAATTTTTTGTTTGTTTCATACAAGTATTTTATTTTATTTTTTTCTAGTAATTTAGTGTTATATTCTATAAAGCGCTTCAGCTATGACAGATTCTTAATTCTAAATAAGGAAGCACAAGTCCTTATTGAGAATAGCTTTAAAAGCCCGGTTCTTAAGCATTCTTTGATATTCTGTTCTAATTCTGATCTCTTGCCTTTTACCTTTGCTTTTACTGACTTCTATAAATTCAAAGCAAATGTCTAATGTCACAACGCAGACCACTTTATTCTTCCTTAGTAAACTAAAAATCACCCCCAGCTGAAAATTATCTCTGATAACTTGTACATTCTTTTTGTTATGTTTAGATTGATACATCTCTACTTGTTTTCGCTCAGAGACTAACTTCAAAAGGTATGCACAAAACTGCAAGTTTGAAAGTCATTAGAGTCATCTAGATACAGAGGTTTCATTAAAACATACTAAAACTATTTTTGCCTTTTGAAAATATTTTCAAGACTCTAAAATATAGAAGTCATAGTTGTCAAAAAATACTATTATATGCCAGCTATACATATTTTTCAATGTACTCATAGAGAATAGAGCCAAAAGAAAAAGTAAATATTGAACGTTGTTACAAATAAATAATTTTAATTCTGCAAAGACTTACAAGTTGTTTTGATTATGAAAATACTTTCAGGATATGCATTGGATCATATAATGGGGGTATGTTAGGATGAATAAATAGCCTCTAAGGATGCCCATATCCTAATCCTAAAAACCTCTGAATATTACCATTTATGGCAAAGTGGATTTTGGAAATGTGATTAAGTTAGGAATCTTGAGTTGGCTAGATTGTCCTGGATTATCTCAGTAGGTACAATGTAATCATAAGGGGTCTTATAAGACTCTTACGATTACATCAGAGTTACTAGTAGGAGATGTGACCATGGAAGCAAGAAATTGAACTGAAGGAATGAAGAAGACATGAGCCAAGGTATCCAGAAGGTTTCTAGAAGGTGGAAAAAAAGCAAGACAACAGATTGTCCCCTAGAGCCTCTAGCAAAAACCAGCTCTGCTGACACCTTAGTTTCAGTTCACTGAAAATGATTTTGGACTTCTGATCTCTGGAAGGGCACGGCTTTAGGGAGGCATGAATAGGTCGCAATTTACTACACTATAGTAGAAGGAAAGAATGAAAACTGGAGTGTAACAAGAATATCAACCACAGCTGTAGATAAAAGTGTTAAGCCACAAGCAAATTTCTTTTTTAAATTTTGTATAAGTTTTTTAATATACTCAAAATATTTAGTATTGTAAATGGCAAGCCTAGGGCTAACCTTAACTTCTCACCTCTTAAATAACCACTTTTATATTCATTATTTTTAACTTGCAGTGCAAAAAACTTTTGTCCATTTTATAGGCGTATCTCTTTTACATAGTTTAACATGAGGCATGAAGAATGTTTTTAATCTGTATACTCAAAATTTGATGAGGTGCAGAATTTGTTTTCAGATTGTATCTTTATGGGAAGTTTCTTTCTTTTCTTTTTTTTCTTTTTTTTCAATATATTTTTATTTATCTTTGATAGAGAGAGAGAGAGAGAGAGAGAGATACAGAGTGAGAACTGGACTGGGGGAGCTCCCAGTTCAGCATATGGTTCCTCACGGTCCCGGGATTTGATCCCTGGTCCCTGGCGCTGCTAAGTGAGCGCTTAACCCACTGAGCCATCCTGGCTTCCCCGGAAGTTTCTTTTTTAAACTGCAAATGCGTAGAAGCTGGGATAGCTCAGCGTGTTAAGTGCTCGATTTGCAGCTGTGGGGACCGAGGATTGAATCCTGGCCTGTGAACCCATATGCTGAACTGGGATGTGCTTCTCATGTGGGAGACCCCTAGTTCTGTTCTTGTCCCCCAGTTTGGCCCCTGGCTCGAGGTGGTGTGCCTCCCATGTGGGAGGCCCCCAGTCAAGTTCCCTTCTTGCATGGCCCCTGTCCACCTGTGTGGAATGAAACCATGTTAAAATCTGATGATGTACAACTAGGGGAACTGCTCTGGGCACTCTTCCTTCTCTCTGACTCTCCCTGTCTCTGTCAAAAACAATAAAATAAATCTTTAAAATAAATAAATAAATAAATTGCAAATGCAATATTTTTAAAGATCTTTGTACTCATATTGTCTATTTCTTATTTAGTATGCTTTGTTTGTGTTAATCAAAGAATTTGAGCATATCATCTGAGCTATTGAAATTATTGGCACAAATTTATTCATTATGATTCCTTATTTTATTTTTTTAATGTCTTTAAGATTGGTAACGATGTTTCTTCTTTCATTCCAATACTTGTATTTTGTTTGTTTGTTTGTTTGCTTATATCAATTTGACTAGGATCTATCAAACTTAGTGAGTTATTAAAAATACCACATTTGGCTTTTTTAACTTTGTTGATGATAATGCTCTTTTATTTTTTATTCTCTTATTTTTATATCCTTCTTTTTGTGTATTTTTGGTTTTGTTTGCTCTTTTTACTTTTTTCTAGTTTGTCATGTGGAAACTTAGATCATTAATTTGCAATCTAATTTTCTAGCATAGACATTTAATAGATGAATTAATATCCCTCGAAGAAGCGGTATTGCTGTATCTCACATATTTTTGTATATAGTGTTTTCATTGAGTGAATGTAGTTCAATGTTTTTGTTGTTATTGTTGTTTAAATTGTTATGATTTGCTGTTTGCTTTATGGATTATTGGAAAATATGTTGATTAATTTGCAACTATTTTGGGGTATTTTCACTATATACATATTAATAGTGAGGTCTAATTCACATAACATAATATGATTTCAACCCTTTGACATCCCAATGGATTTATTTTATGGCCCAGATTATTGTCTATACAGGTGAGTATTTCACTTACAATTGAAAAGAATGTGTATACTTCTATTATTAGGTAAATCTTTTATTTCTTCTTCCTCCATCTTCTGTTTCTTTTTCTTTTTTTTACCTCCTTCCCCTTTTCCTTCCTTCCTTCCTTCCTTCCTTCCTTCCTTCCTTCCTTCCTTCCTTCCTTCTACTCTCCCTTCCTCTTTAGCTCTCTCCTTTCTTTATTTTCTTTCTTTCTTCTGTTGGTCATTAAGATTTGCTTTTTATATTAGCTCTGGTGTAATTTAATTATGATGTACCCAGGTGTGTTTTTCTTTGTAGTCATTATTTATCCTTCTTGGGGTTCTCTGAGTTTCTTGAGTGTTTTCATTTCTTAATTTAGAAAACTTTTAGTGATTATGTCTTCATATATTCTACTTCATTTCTCTCTTTTCTTGGGAAATATACTTCAGTCACATCATATATATATATATATATATATATATATGTGTGTGTATATATATATATATATATATATATATATATACCTTTAATACTTTTCCGGGTCTTGGATGCTGTTCTTCCTGGTGCTATGCTCAGCTTTATGATAGGCCTGTTGATAAATTTCTTCATTTTCAGATATTTTTTTCCTTGCATTTCCATTTGACTCTTTTTTTTTTTTTCCTAATAGTTTATATTGCTGTGCTGAAATTTCCCCTTGTTCATAGGTTTTGTCCACCTTTTTATTAGGTTATTTGCATATTGATAATAGTTTTAAAAATGTTTGTTTGTTCTGACACATGGATTTGTCCTCATCTGGTTCTGTAGACTTTTATTTCTTGACAATTAATCTTTTGGTTTCTATTTTATACGTCTCATAACATTTGATTGAATATTAGATAATATGTACAAAAGAATAATAGAATCCAAGGTAAACGTATTTATAGCTGGAAATGGTGACTCTTCTTCCTGTCAGGTCATTACTATGGTTGGTTATATTGACAGAATTAGTAATTGAGCTGGGTTAGGATTTTGTTGTTGGTATGTCTACCTTCAAGACACTGTGGGATTCAAATTCGTCCTGCAGTGAGCTGTTACTACATTGTGCATTGTACCGATATATGAGTTTGCTATGGATTCCATAACAAAATACTGCAAACTGAGTGTCTCAAAATACAGAATTTTATTGTCTCACAATCCTGGAGGCTGGAAATGTGAGATCAAGGTATTGGAATTGTCACTGTAGGACTCTTTCCTATCCTCTGGTATTTCTTTGATGTGTAAAAGCATTACTCCAATCTTCACATAGAATTTTCTCTGTATAGGTGACTGTCTCCAAGTTTTCCCTTTTTATAAAAACACCAGGCCTAGTGGGTTAGGGACCCATCCTACTCCAGAATGACCTCATCTTAATTAAAGACATCTATCTGTAATGACCCTATTTTCAAATAAGGTCAACTTCTGATACACTGGGGAACGTGTTTTAAACATAGGCATTTTGAAAGACCATCTTTCTTATGAACACCTGGTGAAAGCTTGTAGAAAAGAGCTGCAAATGGGGGAAAATTTATCATGTATCATATGAGGCTGCCATTACTTTGAACAGCTAGCTGATGGAAGCGTGGGTTACCCTTTAGTATTAAGTTTACCTTATTGCCTAGTAACCTCAGCTCCCTCATGGGTTCAAAAACTATCCAGGCTTTTCTTACTGTTAGGGTTAGAGTAACATTCAGTTGCAGATTTACACATCTTAAGTGTTAGAACTCTTTCTGATTATATCCTGAATTACTCTGGTATATTCCTCCGGAGCACCTATATGTTTGTAACACCAGATTTCCATACTCTTTCTTTTCATAGTGTTTGTGTTTTCTTACATAACTTTTCTTCCTTGTCCATTTTCTCTGTGTTTTCTATTCTAGATCTCTGATGATTATTTCCTGCATATAATTGTTTTACTGCCTCAATGGGTATTTTAAAATTGAATTTTCATTGTATTTCAAGAGAAACAGGTAAGTTTTTATTTTTAAAGGTAACATTATAAAATATTTTCTTGATATAAATACTTTTCATTTGAGATTCAGGATGATATTCTTTTTACTCTGTGCTGAAAGATTTTGGTTTTTTCTTCCCAACATCCTCAAATTTTGTTTAATTTCAAACTATTCTTTGTTTAAAACTGACATTGCCTCCCAGAAAACATGTGTGTGATCTATAATCTTGTTTGGTGTTCTTTGCAATAGCTCTTGGTAGATTTTCCATCTCATTGCTATGACTAGAAAACACATTGCATTATTCCAATTACGGCATAATTTCTAGCAAGATTCTGATAATACTTAGGAAATGGGTGTGAAGTATTCTGGTCAATCTCATAAAGCATCCACTGTGATGAGTACAATTTTGCTGCCTCTGATTGAAAAAAATGTTTGTAATTTGAAATTACTTTCTACCTACTTTCAAGAACAGCAAGTTTGCTTTGTTTCATAGGATAGAGTTGCGAATATGGTTTAATTAAATAGGTAGGGTTTGCCAATGTCACTCCATGGATTTTGTTACTTAATATTTCTTTTTATTATTGATAGTAAGTTCAGTGACTTGGCATTAACATTATTATGTAAAAGCATTTTTCCTCTCCCCCTTGATGAACATCGAGGGGGAAGTTAAAAAGTTTGTATTAGAGACTACTAATGAGACCCATTTTTAATCTGAAAACCTAACATGAAATTTTCAGACAATGACATATGAAATTCTATGGTCATCATATTGTTGCTGAAGTTGGTGGTTTTTAATAAAGTAAATAAACAGCTGTTTGTTACTGATACAGCATAAGAGGTGTGTGGTACTTAATCACTGAACTGCATCTGTGGTTTAATCAATTGTTGTCAGATATTTATTGAGTACCTAGCAGGGGTCTGAGCTATCAAACTTCCACTGTGGCATCATTCTGTGAATTTCAGAGCTTTGAAATTTGACAGAGCATTCTTAAAACAGCCCAACTTACATTTGCTTTCAAACTGTTTACCTAGTTAGATAAAATATAACTTTTGTCAATTTTAATCTGTGCTAGGTAAGAACATCTAAATTAAAATCAAACAAAATGGTGATTGTTTCCCATTCAGTTTTTCTTTCAATTTAACAGATAATTTACCCTCTCAGTATGGAAGATACATAGCATGGCTCTGTGATGTGATGGCTAGATTATCTATTCTGCAGTTCTAGGGACAGTCTAATTGGGTCTGAATCTTTTGATTTTGGATTGGCGAAAAGCAGTCCTAGAAAATGATAAACATTTCAGATTTATCCGTAGATTGGAACAATGTTGTAGACATGGGGGTTCCCAGAATGAACCAGACCTTTCATGTGAAAACCTTCATATGTTTTAGAGTTTGAGGTCAGTAAAGTGAGATTGGTAACTAAGAGCTATTAAGCAAATACTTGTTCCTTGTTCCTAATTTATTAGGCATTAGTACCTATATGCCCATCCCTCCCATTTTCCACCCTTTTAAATATGATTAATGTAGGATGTGGAGAGTTATATTAACTTGCACTTCCATAGCTGTCAAGTGGTAGAGTCACATTTTGCACTTAGATCTTTATGGACATAAATCCTGTACTCTCTCTTCTAATAATATTTTTTTACAATGTGCAGGATACCACTAAGTTTTGAAGTTAACAAAAGACAAATTTGACTCTTAACATTTAATGTCTGTGTAAAAGATTTGGACATATCACTTCAAAAACAAATTTGTATGAGAGATAGCATACGAAAGGAGTCATTCCAATGATGGGAAACCTCATAATACAGAACAGTCATGACTGGAGCTATTGAGTATATCTCTGTGATTTGAAAGAAAGCAATTATTTTTATTACTAAGATATATCATAAGTATCAGTCTGGCCTCAAGAGTGAACTAAAACACTAAAAAACAAAAACAAAAATATCTAGAAGTATTTTATAAATAAAAAAGAGAAGAGTAAATAATATATCAAACAAGAGCAAATTCATCTTTTGTCTTATTTCTATTTTCACTTGAAATGTATAGCCAAGCAACTGCTTTTTAAACATTTGAGTAAATGGTAAACACAGTTAAGATGATACTATATTTCTGGAGCACCTTCAAAGTGCCGTGTATATGGAAGCTATTTAAGTCATATTGAAGGGTCCCACTTAGTATTTGTGACTTACAGGATTTCAGTAGTGAAGCACAGGAAGTACCATCTTCCCTTGGTCCCTATATGGTCATCAATAGCCTAATCCTTCTACAAGGTTACAAAGTAATTTTGATGTTGTATACAGGAAGCAACAATTATTTATGAATATTTTTAAACTTTTAAATATATATTACTCAAGAGAGAGAATAAGAAGGGTACTTTAAGAAAGGGGGAGAATGGGATGCTGGGATAGCTCAGCAGGTTGAGTGCTTATCTTAAAATGGCCAAGGGGGTTGAATCCTTATAATCCCCAGGATGGTTTGGCAATGAAGGTTCTCGACTTCCATGAAGGAGGCCCTCAGTTTGATTCCCTCCATGTATGATTCCCCCACATCCATTTGTGTGAAATGAAACTATGTCACAATTAATTATGTACAACTATGAAGATTGCTCAGTGCCCTCCCCCTTCTCATTCTCTCTCTCTCTCATCTTCTCTGAAACAATAAAATAAATCTTAAAAAAGGAAAAAAAAAAAAAGGAAAAAGAAGAAGAAGAAGAAGAAGAAGAAAGGAGGTTAGTAACGAGCTATAGGGTAATCCAGGGAATAAGTGATAAATGCTTTTGAAGCAATGAACCCATCAATGTGCTGGAATAAATAGGTTCATTTTTAAGTGTATTTAAAGGTAAGTAATAACCAAGTTGTGAACAATCAAGTTAAAATGTTTGGATTTTTCATCAGGTAATTGAGAGCAATAAAACTTTTGAATTAAAGGGAAAGTTTTAGTAGTATTACAGGAGGTTAAAAAAAAAGCTTAAAGGCAGAGTATTAGTTTTGTTTTACAACAAAAAGTCTCAAAATATCAGTGGCTCAGAGAAATAAATGTTTATAGCTTTTCTTTCATAGGTTTGCAGGTCATCGGAAGCATTTTGTCTTCAGGTTGCAAACTGTCTAGGCTTGCTGTAGACCACAGATTGGTCTCCCCACAGTGTCTTATTCTGGGACCAGGGACATGTCTTTTCTCTTGGCAGTGACACAAGCATAAGCAGAAGCACCTGCTGATGCTCAAAACCTAACCTTGGTACTAGTTATTGTCGCTTCCTCCCATGTTCCAGTAGCCAAAGCAAGTCAGTGGCCAACTTAACATTATTGGTGTAGGAAACTATATTGCATATTGCCCATTCTAGCAGTGCCATAGTTCACATGACAAAAGCAAGTTGTAATAATTTTTATTTAGGTAAGGGAATGAAGAACTGGGAGGAAGGACCAAATCTACCACATGGAGAGAGATGGCTTGGGAACTTACTGAAATATGACAGACTTGTGATGTCAAGAGTCTTGACTAGTGTAGGAACAGGAAAAATACTAATTATGAAAAAGGAAGAAATCAAGAGACATTTCTAATAAAGAAGGAAGATTTGCTGACTGACCTTATGGCAAGAATTCTGTGAAAAGATTCACAACCAGTACAAAGTTCTAAATGTAGGGGACTGAGTGGATAACACAGAGCATGTAACTAATTTGTCTAAAAAATATGAAATTTGACACCTGAAACTAATATAAAATAATTTTGCATGTCAACTGTAACTGAAAAAGATAAATAATTTAAAAAATATGAAATTTGAAAGTTATGTTGGCTCTATAAACCATATATGACAAATTCCAAAATTCATAATCTCAACCTCCGTGCTATATTGTTACCTCATTTTTTTTTCTAGAAATAAAGCATAATATTTTCAGATGTGTGAGAAATTGGTCAAGTCATCATTCTTTTTAGCTGAATCCTTTTGCTCACTAACCCTTTGTACCTACTGGGATCTCAAAATGTCCATATAAATTGCTAAGAATCGAAGTCATATATTCTCTTCAGAAACAACTAGGTTCACAGATAATGTGAAGTAGGTGGAGGTTATGAGATTTTATCCCAAGAAAAATTTTAGCTTGCTCTGTTTAGGCCCAATTCTATGGGTTCATTTAGAACTAGATAATTTAACTCATTGATTATTCTTTTTCTACCACTACCTTATATTGTAAATTTGCTTGTATCAAGTTTTTATGACCCCATACTAATTTCTTCATGTGTAAAAACAAGAAAAAATTATAAAGTAAATAGTAAAATGTGATAGCATAAAAACTCATTGAAAGGACTAATGAAAACTGAAAAAGGACTAATGAAAAATGGATCTTATACCATGACATGTATATAAAATAAGCTGTGGAAATGTTTTAAAATGTTACATGGATTTTAAGATTTTATAATAATGTTTAATAAATTCTAAAGAAATCAAATTGATTCAATTGAGTGAATTTTAGTTCTACTTGACATTATTATAAAATTAGTTAAATAAATTTATAACTGTACTTTATAACATAGAAGCTATTATGCCTATAAACCAAGAACCAGATTATTTAGTGAAAAAAAAGTTCATCAGTATTATTTAACATCATGTGGAGAAATCAATAGGTATTTTGAATGCTTGGCAATATGGTCATGTGCGGCTTAATGATGGGGATCCATTCTGAAAAATGGGGGATTTTGTCATTGTGCAAATATCTTAGTGTGCATTTATGCCAACCCACATAGTATAGCCCACTACACATCTAAGTTATATGGTATGGACTAGTGTTCTCAAATTACAAGGATGGACAGCACATTATTGCAATAAATAACATAAAATTAAGAATAAGAAAAAATGAGGCAATAAAGAGACATGGTAAACACAAGATATATGAGGCTGCTGCTGGCTAACATAGCCTACTGTTTTACAACAAACTTAAAAAAATAAATATAAAGAGTACATACTAAAAATTATAGTATAGGATAGTACATAAACCAGTAATAGTCATTTATTATTTTTACCAGGTATTATGAACTGCACATAATTGTGCTAGCCTTTTATATAAGCGGCAGCACAGTAGCTTTGTTTACACCAACATCACCACAAACTTGTGAGTAATGTGTTGCACTATGATGTCACACAGGCTACAAAGTTCTAAGTGGTAAGAATTTTTCAGCTCCACTGTAATCTTCTAGGACCATGGTTAGATAGGCTGTCCATTGTTGACAGAAACGTTATGTAGTTCATGACTGAACTTATTTGGTTTTATATTGCTATAGTCTAGCAGTATAGCAAAATAATTTCTGTATATTTTTCTTCTCTGTTTCAAGCCATCAAGCATCCATTGCTCTGTTTTCCAATAATTAAACTATAATAGAATAAAAGGACATTTTTCCAGAATATCAGATTTATGATCTTTTACCTTTTTAATCTCATATGTGAAGACTGCACATGTGATAAGCATAAATAAATAATTACAAGGAAAACAGAAAAAAAAGTATAGTTATGAAAATAATTTACTTAGAAAATATAATTAACTCTTCCTGCAGTATTGTCACTAAGCCAAAATCAGAAGAGCAAACCACAGAACTCAATGAAATCATAACTGGAAATCAAAATATTTTCCGGGCATAAAGATCTTGACATATGTAAAAGTAAAAATTTTACCCCTTTGGAGCTGTTGAAAAGCAATAAAAGTTGTTGAGTAGGTTGAATTTCAATTATAAAGTCAAACTCAGGAGATGTGCACCCTCCTAGAGCTGAATTTATAGCTTAACCTTGATACTCCCTTATACAGAGGGGTGAAATGTCAAAAGGATTGAAGCAGAGGAAAATAAATTGACTGCCATGAGAATGTTAATGTGTTATGTTTATACAACATGCTAGGTAGGGCCTATAAATTCTTAAAACACACCCTGGGTCAAAATATAAAGTTGGTGTTTGGAAAGAAAAATAAAGGAATTTTTCCTGTTAAAAGCAGTTACATTTTTTTCTTGAATTCCTGGCAACTCTGGTGGTCAGCAATGGAAGCAACAATTAAATACTCTCAGAATCTTCGAATATGCCATACTGCTGCGGTGGTCAGAGGCTGAATTCTTTAGAAAGATGTGAAAACTGCAGACGTTTGGTTATTGGTTTTGTGTGTGTGTGTGTGTGGGGGGGGGGTGGTATTTAAAATCTCATTAATATAAA
Source organism: Craseonycteris thonglongyai (assembly GCA_004027555.1). Classification (NCBI taxonomy): domain Eukaryota; kingdom Metazoa; phylum Chordata; class Mammalia; order Chiroptera; family Craseonycteridae; genus Craseonycteris; species Craseonycteris thonglongyai. Next base: position 15,297 of record PVKE010009865.1, on the reverse strand, counting down.
CTAACACAACAGAGACTACTGTAGCTAATGTAGTAGTGGAATATCAAATTTGTCAGCCGGCTGTCCTCAATGGGAGCAGCCTGGAATAGCTTTATTGTTTGCCTTATATATCAAATGTTAACATCATTACGAGGAATAGGGAAGAGATTAAGAGACACTCCTAAAGTACAGGGTGGGTTCTTCATTAGCATAAGCAGATTTGTTATCGGGAACAAGCAGACCCTTCCCCATACATATCTTTTAAACCCCCGGGCCCAGTAATCAATCAACTGGCACCAGCTTGTCTGGCCTTCATGCAAAGCTGCAGGTACACATTCTTTTCTATAGATAATCACAAGGGGGAGTGAAGAGGAGGCCAAGGCCTTGCCATCCAGGCCCCCAGAAACCTTTCTGTTCAGGTTTCTGACTGGCTCCCAACAGTACATCATTAGCTGTGGCATAGTTTCATTCCACACAGGTGGATGTGGGACCATGCATAGTGCAAACCGAACTGGGGGCCTTCTGCATGGGAGGTGAGAAATTTCACTGCCATGCTATCCTGGTGGTTACCAGTTGTGCTGTGGTTTAGCACATGGCTTTGCACAGGTTGGGTTTGGCGTTTGATCCCCAGACCACTTGAATGCAAGGCAAGTGCTGCTGAGCTATTCCAGCATCCCCAGAAGATTACATTTTCTTTTTAAAGCAATTAAAGAGAAATACAATATAATGTCAAGGATGAAGTAATGTTTTTATTATTTATTGTATGAATAATGCCTGTATATTCTTTCCAAAATTCCAAAGATGTATGCTTTCAAAATTAAAAGAAAACAATTACTAAGGAGATTCAAGTTCTAGAATGAAGAATCAACTCAGAGAAAATAAAAATTCAGCAGTCTCTGAGCAAACTATGTGCTATAAAGTATTCTAAAATTACTCTTCTTGTTTAACTTTTTGTATTATTAACATTCAATACATGAAAATTATGGTGTGAAAAATACATTCACAGATAAGCATTAGAAAAACTATTTTAGATTATGAACATAAAATATTTTTATAAGAAAAAAACAGCAGAATTTAGCTGGATTCACACAGAATTAAGCCAAAACTGAAATTTTACCAGTCATATCTTACATAACTATGAGTTGGATACAATCCTGTCTTATACTTATTTTATTTATTTATTTATTTTTTATCTCTCAAGTAAAGGAAATAAGAGAAGTCAGGATGGCTCAGCGGATTGAGTGCTTGCTTTGCAGCCTCAGGGACTGAGGATTGAGTCCTGGCCCTGGCCCATGCAGACCCATATGCTGAACTCACCTGTGCTTCCCATGAGGGAGGACCCCTATTCAGTTTTTTTTTTTTTTTTTTTTTTTTTTTTTTTTTTTTTTTTTTTTTTTTTTTTTTTTTTTTTTTTTTTTTTTTTTTTTTTTTTTTTTTT
>PVKE010009865.1:0-13780 GCA_004027555.1 Craseonycteris thonglongyai | reverse complement strand
CTATTCAGTTTTCATCCCCCCAGTTCAGCCCCTGGCTCAAGGGGTCATGCCTCCCATGTTGGAGGCCCCCAGCCTAGTTCCCACCCAGTGCAGCCCTTGCCCACCTATGTGGAATGAAACCACTTCTAAAACTGATGACATACAACTATGGAGATTGTTCAGGGCTCTCCTCCTTCTTTCTTTCTTTCTCTGTCTCTGTCAAAAAATAATAAAATAAATCTTTTTAAAAACTAAGGGAAATAAGAAAAAATACTTCATGGGTTTAATCTGATGATGAAATTAGATCACATGTATGTATAGCTTAAATCTATAGCACAATAGTTGGCATGTAGTAAATTAAATAAATGATTTCTGTTATGGTTATTATTATTATTAGATTATCTCATTGCTGAAATAAATTGAATGCCAATACCTAACACATGGATCCTGATAATTTGAAGACCATACCATATAGATAATTTAGCACAATTTATTCCATGTAACATATTTTTAGAACTTTGAAAAATGAAATTATTTACACTCTCCATGGAAGTGATTTTATTTATAACCTATGCTAATGCTTTTATATTTATTTTATAATTCTGGACTAAAGATTTTTTTTAAATCCCAAACTCATATTTAATTAAATATTTGACATATCCCCTAGCATATCTCTCACATACATGATCAAAATTGAACTCTTGATAGGATGTGTAAACTGCCTGCTCTCTAAAAAGCGTACCAGTACGGACGCATGTGCACACACAGATAACAAAAACTCTCACTAAACAACTGTCCCAGTTACTATGGCTGCATAACAAATCATTATAAAACTTGGTGGCTTAATGCATGATGACATTTACTTTGCTCACAAGTCTGCCTTTTTGGCAGGACTCAGTAGTGATAGTTTATCTCTGCTGCATTTGGTGTCAGCTGAAATCTTCCAAAGGCTTGGATCTGGAATCATAGGGAGATCCCTTAATTCTCATGTCAGGTAGTTGAGGCTTGCTTTCAGCTGAGACTGTAACTGGGCTATTGTTTCACCCCCTGCATAGATCTTTCCATATAAACTGAGTGCCTACACAGTCCTCCCTTTCCTTAGAATCCGGTGGCTGGTCTTCCAGAGTGAACCATGGCAAGGGAAATGACCTTCTTTGAAGTAGCCTCAAAAGTCATGAAGCATATTTTCCATTGTATTTGCCTCATCAGTGCAGTCCTAATTATCCAGCTGGGTTCAAAGGAGAAGAAATAGTCTCTACCTGTATCTGATGAGTGGCAAGGTTATGGAACTGCTTGTGGTGTCAGAGATGTTGCTATAGCCACTTTTGGAAAATGCAATCTGCCACACCAACCAAGAAACAAAGTCCAATTCCTTTATCAGTAATTCTAATATTAGTAAACGTCACTATCATCCTTCTGCTTGCTCAAACCCAAAACCAAGGAATCAGGCTTAATTTATCCTTTTCTTTCATTCCCCACATCTGTAAGTTCAGCTCCAACAGTATGGTATTTATCTTGAAGCCCTTTCTTTCTGTCTTTTTGCCTTCTCCTCCCTAATCTCAGAATAGTTTTTCTTTCTCCTAAACCTGAGAAGTGACCTGGTATTGTTTTATTCCTGACTATTTCATTCTCTACAGCTAACGTTACTTCCTTGCTTAAAACAGCCACACAAGCGTGGAATGTTTTTTTTAATTTTTTTATATGGGACTATGAAGTGGGTTTATGAAACATTTCAGTGATGAGAGTTGAGTACAATGAAAAAGAGTAACAAAATTATCTCAAGTATTTTTTAATTTTTAAAGCTCAAAGTTTATATTCAATCGCTTTGCCTTGATATGATATAAAGATTAGATTTTTTTTTAATGATTCAGAACATTATATGTTTAACTGTTATTTTTCAAAATGTATATGATTATTTTCTTCTATAAATAAGGACACAGGTGATATACTTTTATTTTTTCTTTCTCTAACCATCATTTTGTATTGGGTTCTAGAGCTCTAATTTTCTGTTAAATATTTAAGGCATATAATTAAGGCAAACAACTATCTTGAAATGACACAGACTGTCCATATATTATTTACCATTTTTACTCTGCTGCTCCTAATTATATAAAATTAATTTTTTTAATCAACTGAGGATAAAAAGTAATAAGATTTTAGATAAGTTAAAAACATATTTCTCAACATTCTGTGTTTTATCTACTTTTCATGCTTAATTTTTCTAATGCTCAATAGTATATTTACACAATAAATATGATCTTTTCAAATATAATCTATAATCTGTAATTATAATACAAAATACATATTTGTAAATACTTAGTTATCCACACACAGTAATTGTAAATTGTTATATTTTCTGTTCTTTAGCCACTGCAAATTTTATGTAATAAAATTCACACAAGGAGTTTACGAACAGTGTAATTTATATTTTATGAAGACTTATTTTTCTTTTATTTTTCCTTTGCTAGTGGCAGTCTTCCTAGTAACAGTTTTTATTTTTCTTTCACACTGTGAAATAGCATGTATTATGTATGCCCGGGGCATACATATATGCCTTTAAGCATTATATGAACAGTTCTTTCTTACTTTAAATCACAATCTTCTAATAAGTCTGGCAAATTCAAAAATTTGTGAATTATTTTTGTTTAATAAAAATCATTTTATATTTAAGTTACTGATGCAGTAAACAATCTTTAAGGATAATTTCTTCAATAATTTTGGAAATATATAAAAACATAGTGACTTTAAAAAAATGAGATATATTTCATCCAGCATTTTTTGTATTATTTTTTCTAATTACCTTAACTCTGAAATATTACTTTTCAAGTTAATATTAATTTTCAAATTAACTTAGCAAAGCCTTACATTTCACAGAAACATTCTTAAAAGTTGGAAAGCAATCTTCTTTTAAGAGATAACTTTCTTTATTTAAAAATGGTAACAACAGTACACAATTCGCATTGTACAATAATGTATGTGAGAAAACTTAAATAAAATTACTTAATATCTGTACTCTATTATAATTGAGATAATTGACATATGACATTATATTAGCCTCATAATGATTTGTTATATGTGTATACATTGTGAGAGATCACCACAATAAGTGTAGTTAACATTTATTGCCACACTTACTTATAATTTCTTTTCTCTTGTGATGAGAACTTTTAAGATCACTCTCTTAGTGTGTTTCATGTATGCAATATTATTTATTTGTATTATAGATTCTGAGATCATTGCATTATTGTCTATTAGTAACAACGTACCACAGACTCAATTATTTGAAACAACACCTATTGATCATACTACTGTTTCTGTATGTTAGGAATCGAGTCATGGCTCAGCTGGATCTTCTCCTTACAGGTCCTCTTGTAAGGCTGCAATCAGGTTCTGGCCAGGGCTAGGGTCTCATCTCAAAATTTGAGCTGAGGTCTGATTCTTAACTCATTTAGAGTTGATAAAATTTAGTTTCTCATAGCCTATTGTGCCTCATTTTCTAGATGGCTTTTACTTGGACACTTTCCTCTGTTGTTTGTTTCATCCAAGTGTGTAAGCTGAGAAAGCATTAGAGAATACCAGCAACATGGAAATACAATCTTATATAACTGTTGGGTTTTTTAATATTTATCTTTATTGATTATATCCTAATTGCACAGATAAAGTGTTCTAAATCAGAGACAAATTTTCATTAAATATTTTACACTTTTATTAAATAATAATGTTGGCATCCACGTGTCCTAGTCTTTATCCATAGACCACAAAATGATAGCAGTTAATTGTTCAACAGGAATTTGACCCCTACAGTAAGGGGTAAGGAAAAGTGATTAGTCTATGTTTACTGTAGCCTTTTGTTTTTCAAATAAAGTATCTCCTGTAGACAGAAAACACCTATTTCTGGTCTACAACCCTAGAAAGTTCTTCAAGTTTCTGGATCATATTGACATGTAAATCTTTAGAAAGATAACCTTTGTGGTGTTCTTGACACTATGGGGGTTTAAGTTAAAGATCTGTTCCTGGCTGTAACCATTTTGGTCTCTAAGGAAACAAGAGAAGTTTCATTATTGTTTCAAATTAGAGCAATTAACTGGAGGCTAGGGTTTTTTTTTTACCTGAACATTGAGAAATCTAAGAAAGTTTTATATTCCCACAGAAGCACAATCATGAAAGTGATATTTCATCACTCTTTTTATAGCCTGTTATGTAGTTAGAAATAAGTCACAGGTCCTACCCACACTCACAGGGATTAGATACACAGGGCATGAATACTGGGCAATGCTAGGAGTTGGAGATTATTGGGGGCCATCTTAAAGTCTATCTTACCACAACCATCTTTGAATACTTCAAAGATTGAAAAAATTGATATAGCTAAAAGTAATCATATCAACTTATATTTGTAGCAATAACTTTTTAAAAACATAGTTTCATATCAACATGTCCTGAAACAAAAATATTGGCTTGTGGGAAACCAGGATGGCTCCGGGGCCTACATGCTCGCTTTGCAGCCCTGGGGACCAAGGATTGAATCCTGGCCTTGGCCTGTGCAGACCCATATGCTGAACTGAAGTGCGCCACCATGCAGGAGGCCTCCAACCCAGCTCCCATCCTGCGTGGCCCCCACCCACCTTTGTGGAATAAAATCATGTCAAAGACTGATGACACACAACTATGGAGACTGCTCTGGGCCCTACTCCTTCTCTCTGTCTCTCTCTGTCTCTTTCTTGCTCTGTCTCTGTCAAAACAATAAAATAAATCTTTAAAAAATATTGGCTTAATCCATATAAAACAATTCTTAGATTGCTAGAAGTACATTAGATCAATAATGAATCCACATCACCATATTCTATATTTGGGTTACCTAAAATTCGGTTTTTACTAGCTTGCTTTAAAAACTCTTGTTACTATCTTTCTAAAGTGTTTGAAAGAGTTATTTGTTTTGTTTTTGTTTTAATTTAATGGTACTTTATGGTATCTTACATAAATGTAACATTTCACAATTAAGAGGTGCTTATTTTCCTCATGACAATGTGATGATTATAATAATTTTTAACTACACTTTGCCTTCAAGGACAGTGAATTTAAGAAAGATTTTCTAACTTGCTCAAAGTTTATCCACCTACCAAAGAAGAACCCAATCTTTTAATCCAGGTTTTCCAATCATTTGATCAAGTATACTTTGTGTATATTTCATGGTGTTATTATTAAAATTAAAAGATCACTAAGAAAGGAACACTAAAATTAATTTTCTAAAAAGTACGGATTTTTTTACACTGGTGTTTTTTTTCTCTCTCTTTTCCTTCTATCTTTCATGCTCCCTCCCTCCCTTCTTATTTCAGTAAAACCAACTTTTTAAGTCTATGAAAAATTAACTTCTTGTGGAAACTGTTTTACTTCTATCCTTAATATTATTGATAAGTTTTTCTTAAAACTACCAGTGGTAAAAAAATGAGAATTTTACTGAGGACTCACTTTACATTAGACTATTAATGTGAAAAATAAGGTATGGCTATGAAAATATTTCTTCAGGCTAGGTATGTGCTTTTCTGTAAATTATTTTGTTTGGTTCTTGAGAGTCCACCTAAGAACTCTTCAAAATGTAGAAGCACATCTGCTTGACAGTAGTGAAAACAGACAAGTAAATAAATAACTGAGCCAGGTCTTATTTAAAACTGAAACACAGTTCATTGAAAAGCTACAGTATACTCTCCTCCTGCTGCCCAAGATGCCCAAAGAAGGTGAAAGGAAAGGTGGCACCAGCTTCTGCTGATGAGAAGAAGCAGGAAGCCAAGAAGGTGGTAAATTCCCTTTTTGAAAAAAGGTCCAAGAATTTTCACATTGGGTGGGATATCCAGCCCCAAAGGGACCTCACCCACTTTGTCAAATGGCCCCTATGTATTCAGTTGCAGTGGCAAAGAGCTGGTCTCTATAAGAACCTGAAAGTGCCTCCTACCATTAACCAGTTTACACAGGACTCAGACCACCGGACAGCTATTCAATTGCTCAAGCTGGCTCACAAATACAGACCAGAAACAAAGCAAAAGAAGAAGCAGAGGTTGTTGGCTCTGGCTGAGAAAAAAGCTGTTGACAAAAGGTAGGTCCCCACCAACAGGCCACCTGTCCTTCGATCAGGGGTTAATACTGTTACCACTATGGTGGAGAACAAGACGTCCCAGATGGTTGTGATTGCACATGACGTGGGCCCCATGGAGCTGGTTGTCTTCCTGCCTGCCCTGTGCCCCAAGTTTGGGGTTCCCTATTGCACTATTACCTTAAAGCCAAGCTGGTGCACCTAGTTAACAGAAAGGCCTGCACCACTGTCTCCTTCATGCAGATTAGCTTGGAAGACAAAGGAGTGCTTGCTTAACTGGTGGAAGCTATCCAGACCAATAACAGCAACAAATACAATGAGATTTGCTGTTACTGGGGAGAAGGCAATGTCCTGGTTCCAAAATCAATGGTTTGCATTGCCAAGCTAGAAAAAGCATAGGTGAAAGAACTAGCCACCAACCTAGGCTGAGTAGACACTGTTGAGTTTTCTGTACTTAAAAATAATAAAAATTCTCCTTGTGGGACACTGGGGTGGCTCAGCAGGTTAAGCGTTTGCTTTGCAGCCCAGGATCGGAGGATTGAATCCCAGCTCCAGCCTGTGCAGACCCATATGCTGAACTGGGGTGTGAACTGGTGTGTGACCCCAATTCAGTTCATGCCTGGGCCCACGTGGGTGGTCCTCAGACCAGTTCCTGCCCTGTGAAGCCCCTTGCCCACCTGTGGAATGAAACTATATGGAGAACTAATGACATACAACTATGGAGACTACTCTGGGCCCTCCCCTTTCTCTCAGTCTCTCTCTCTTTCTGTCTCTCTGTCAAAAAAAAATTCTCCTTCAAAGAGAGAGAGAGAAAGCTACAATACAGTCATAGAATGTCATTGGATTTCACCACCAGCATTCCTGTGGTCAGTGATCAAAAATCATAGGAGAGTATTTCTACCTGATAAACTAGCAAATTCTGGGTCACTAGAGCTGGCTGAGAAATTTCTCTGAAAGGTGAAAAAAGTGTATATTTTTTACTTTATAGTCTAATAAGCAAATGAATAAATGCTCCTTGTAGTAGATTAATTTTTAAATCAGCATTCTAAGAATTGTTTTAAATAGAATGTTGTTATTTCTCAAGTTTATTCATAGAAGAGCAGAACTCTGTCTTCTGAGTAACATTGTTATTAGTATATGTTAAGAGAATGTTAGTTCACTAGACTAGCACAGATAATTTTATATTTTACAATGTCCTGGACTGACAAATGGCTGTTCTTTCAGTGGTTTAATTTCTTTATTGTTAAATTAAGAATGGACTTCAAAATATCTAAAATCGCTTTAGTTCAAATATTTATTGATTTTTATTCTGTTTACCTCTTGAAATGATTGTCAGGTTCATAGTATCTTCTTTCTTCTTATAAGATTACTAGAATACTAATAATTGTGTTTTTGAAGAACAATTACATGACTATGCAAAATTAAAAGTAGACTGTATTTTTAAAATATGATATTAGGCATAAAAGTTTAGGAGAAGTAAACCAAGTAGATTCTAATTTCAATTAATTCATTAAGTAAGAAAATAAAACATTGACTTTTTTATAGATATAAAAATATATACTTAATTTGTTTCTGTAAAATAAGTCAGGGATGTTATGTTGATGTATTCAGACAGCTCTCTCTCTTCACAAAAACTATAGCAAGTTTTGTTGGCTTCATCTCCATTTGTCCTCTGCTCTTACTATGGTCACCAATGGCCTTCATGTTATAAGAACACTTATCATTCCTTGTCTCTTGATGTCCAGCAACATTTGATTTGTTGGATGAATTTGACCAATTCATTTGTGTTAAAAACAGTCTTTAGTTCAATTTTATTATATCATGTTTTTTGGTTTTGAGTTTTCCCTTTTTCAGTACTTTTTTTTTTTTCCTATGTCTCATTTGCTATTTCTTTTCCACAATCTCAGGTTTTTGTATTGTACTTTATTTTTCCCCCTCATACTAAATAGCATATATTTACCTTATTCAGCTCATATAGTTTCCATGCCTTTAAAATGATTTAGATGCTGACCTCTCCCACAAATATACCACCAGTCCCGGTTTCACTTTTGAATTTCAGTACTCGTGAACAACTCTCTACTCTACACCTTCACTTGGCTATTTCTTAATAATCTCAGCCCTAACATGACCAAAATTAATTCTTAACTCAAGAAACAAACATGCTCATCTCCCAGTCTTCACTGTTTTAATAAATGACTATCTTCACTCTTGCTCCCAATGAATCCAATCTGCTTGCAAGGCCAAAATAATCATAAAATATAAATCACAATATATAATTTCTCTGACTAATTTTTAAAATAGTTTCACACTGTATTTAGTATAAAATTTTACATCTTTGAACTTGCTTTCTTGATGTCCTTCTAGCTTTATCTCCAATTACTCTATTATCACTATTTCCACTTTGGCTTTCAGTAAGGGTCCAGACAATTCCTTTATAAGTCCATCTATCTTTGCTTGAAGCATAACTCTATTATTTGACTCCTTCTACTCCAGGCTCCAAAGCCTTTTGTCTAGCTCTCTCTCATTAATGAGTTTTGGCTTAATTTTTTTTTCTCAAACAAAAAATACCTCCCATAATCCTTTCATCTAAATAATGTTTTATATGTCTTAGAGCACCGATTCCCTTTAAATCATAAACAGTATCCTTTTCTAAGCATGAAAATTTATTTCTGTAGTTATTTATTTGCTTCTTTTTTTCACTAAAAGATAAATAGTACAATTTGTTTCTATTTTTCCCACATTCTATCTCTAAGTTTTAGTACAGTAAATTGTATATAATGAATGATAATTTTGAAGTAATATCCCCCCAGAATTTCTCTAAAACACAAAATAATATTGTGTATGTTTATTTGCATAGTCCTTGTTCTCTTCTGGATAATCTGTTTTGCTCCCTATTAATTTAAATGCCATCTTACTTTAAGTATGTGTTTATCAATTCTTCTTTAAAGTTCTTTAACATATGAGTACTTGAAATCAGTTTAGTGATCCTCTTGTGGAGACATGCAATGCCTGTAAAATATCCTTGTCAAGATTTATTATTCTATAATTTTATACCTTAATTTTCTTTATTCTTACCTACAATATATTCTTACCTACAATATATCTTCTAACCTTCTTGGGAAAGCTGGGAAGGTTCAACGGGTTAAGTGCTCACTTTGCAGCCCTGGGGACCGAGGAGGGAATCCTGGCCCCAGCATGTGCTGACCCTTATTCTGAACTGGAGTGTGCACCCAGTTTAGTACTCACTGGGGGCAAGCTTTCCACATGGGAGGCCCCCAGCTCAGCCCCCAGTTCACAGGGGCTTGTCTGCCATGTGAGGGGCCCCAGGCCTGGTTCCTGCTCTGCATAGTCCATGCCCACCTGTGTTGAATAAAATTATGTAGAAAGCTGATGACATACAACTATGGAGACTGCTCTGGGCCCTCCCCCTTCTCTCTGTCTCTCTGTTTCTGTCAAAAACAATAAAATAAATCTTAAAAAAAAAAAAAGAAACCTCTACTCTGATTTTTTTATAAGTTTCTTACAAAGTTGCCTTCTCATTCTTTTCTGATTTATCGTTTCTAATTTAGTAATTATACTTTAGGTTTTAATAATTTTTATCTGATAAATTTGATAATAGCCATATAGCACAATAGTAACTTAAAAATTACATAATACTTTTCTATTTTAATAACCTCTTTATTTGTACATAAAGAGAATGATTCTCTTTCCTAAAACTACAGGAGATATGAGCTCAGCTTTTGTATATCTTTTTGTCAAGAAAGGAAAACAAAAGTGAATAAATCGTTTTTAGCTCACTTTTCCTGAGGGAGAGCTTACCTACTGCAGTGAAAATATATGTAGGGATTTGACTATCATAGCTGAACACTAGCCTTGATATTTTTTTTTTTTTGATTGTTTAAAGTTATCAAGAATGTGTTAGCCTTGATTTTTATCCATACAATAAGAAAAAAATATATTTGGGGGGCTGGGCAGAGCATTTAACTGAACCCATTAGATGCTAACTGTGCATCAGGTATTTTTCTTGACACAATGTTATTTTCTCTAAAGAAGGTATAAGAAATTCTGATTACCAAGCCATTAGGTTTTATGGGCAAAATGAAAAGACAGTTAAGGAGGACTGTCAGTGAATAATTTGCTTCATGTCTCATAACACAATTAATTTGGCCAGTTTTTATTTGGTGCCTTTGTCAATAGTTGTTTGAAAAGAGATAATTCACAACCATAGAATATAGGCACCATATTTTTTTTTTTTCCTTTTCATAGATAGTTTTGTGTAAGTAGTGTCACTAGTAAGATCAATTAGGAGAAACTCCATAGAAAGAAGGGAAAAACTGTGATTACTTTGGGGCCAGAAAATAAATAACTAAGCTTGAGTATTATTAAACATTATTATTATGAGTGTTTATACATATTTTCTTTTTTATTTATTATTTGTACAGTGTTTCTTTTACCCAAAACAATCATACTTCTTAAACAGGTGCTATGTAGGACCCAAACAAAAATGATTCTTATAGTGACAAGATTTATAAGTGGTGTGTGTCACTTATTTCTTTTTGCTAATTTGACTTTAAAACGTAATAAATGTAACTCAATTGCCTGTATACATATTAAGTACTTATAAATAGTATTAAAATGTAGTTTTCTAATAAATAGATAACAAACTTATGGAGAATAACCAAACATACTCTATACTGGGAAAATACATATTTTGACATACATTATAAGAATAAATATACAAAACATTATCACTACTGTATTCTGATAATCAATTTTTAATTTTTAAAAATTAAAAAAAAATTTTATTCTGATTCAGTCAAGATTTTTCATGTTTTTGCTGAGCACATTTCAATTATGACCTGTTGTTCTGCATCGATATGGTCAATTCCTTGCTGTAGGCAATTACCTTATTTTTTCCATATATGGGATAACCCTATGTATAAGATGACCCCTACTTTTCTAATCTGAATTTAAATCAATACACAGGTTACTCCCATGCATAAGCCAACCCTCAAAATTTGGCTTAGACAAAAGTATAGTCTTATACAAGGAGAAATACAGTACCTCACTCTCATGCACTTCTGCATATTTCCCTGTAGTAAGGCTTTTGTGTCTACCCTGCCCAACATGTTCTCCACAGCTCTTTGCTTGATTCACTCTACAGAGTGTCAATATTGTCAAGTATTTTAAACTTTGGGAGTGTCAATACCATCAAATACTTTAGCCCTTTGTTTCTACTCACATACTAGGAGTTCTCTTTGTTTTTCTATGTTTGGATCTTCTTCCTGGCCATAGTAATAGTCTTCCTTTTGCAACCAAGAATAGAGAACTAAAAATAAAGTTAAATATAAAACATTAACTTACTCCTTGAATTTCAGGCTGAAAATAAATCATTGATCCTACAGAATTATTATTACTCAGTTTTCATATTCTTACTCAAAGCAAAGCCTAGGTACTAACTGTTCTGTTATTTCTTATTCAGTATAATGAAGGCAACAGATATATGTCTTGTCCAAGTTTTCTTTTAATTTCTAAAAATCTGTGCTGCAAAAGCATTACGGAGCTTTTAACTGTTTCTTAATTAGTAGAAGAAAATTAAAATTTTAGTTCTAATTTAATTTTTAACTTGCTTATATTTTCTGTAAAAAGCTACTTATAAGATGTATATGTGTGTATTGTATATGTAATATATAGTTCATTATGCATAATAGCAAATTGAACACTCATATCATAAATTAAATATTAAAACTATCTAAAAAATAAAGTCACAGTGGTTACAACTATCATTTACATTAAATATTTACAAATAAATATTGATTATTAGAAGTGAATTCTAAAATATAATTGTTGTCTTATCAGAGTAACTTTTTAAATACCTATGCTAAAAAATACACAGTGTAGTGGTTTAGCTTTAAATAGCCATATATCTTAATATGGAGTAATAGATCAAAGTCTACTATTATCTAGTTATACTTTTTTTCTTAGTAAATTAAGAAGAATATGAATTGTGGTTAAAATTCAGTGAATACTTGCTACATTACTCACCTTACTTTTGAAAAAGACAATTATATTAAAAGAAATGAAATTTCAGTATTGATGTAAGAAAAGGTTATTATATTTTAATGTTCAGTTCTTTATAATATCAATTTTATTAGAAATCACACATTCAATATTTGTATTATAGGTGTCATTATGTGAGATTTAGAGTACCTGAAGACGTAAAACTAAAATAATAAATAAATATTCATTCATTTAAGTTTATAGTTTGCATTTGCAAATGTGAAATAAACATTGCTATACCAATTATATAGTTTACTATAATTTTACTAATATATATTATATTACTTTTGAATTCCTATAACTGATTATCAAATTTTAATACAAAAAAATAAGAAGTATAATTGAAGCAATGAGATACATGTCATAGTTTTTGAGGAAAATAATTGTGGAGATTATATTTTGACATAATTTTATTAGGTAATATATTTCATCAACACCAGCAAAGGGAAGATTTAAAGAGAATGAAAATATGTGAAGGTGATAATTTTATGTGTCATCTGACTGAGCCATGGGGTGTTTAGATATTTGGTTAAGTGTTATTTATGGATGTGTCTGTGAGGGTGCTTTTGGATGAAATTAGCATTTGGATAGGCAGACTAAGTAAGGGAGATTACCCTCTCCAAAGTGAATGGACCACATCCAATCTACTGAGGGCTAAAATAAAACAAAAAGGAGAAAGAAGGGAGTATTTGATCTCTGCCTGACTTTTAAACTGGGGCATCTTTCTATCATTAGAATGAGGCTTACATCATCAGCTCTCTTGTTTCTCAGGTCATCAGACTTAGACTGGCACTTTCACCGTTGTTTCTCCTGGTTCTTAGGCCTTTGGACTTTGACTGGAACTATACCATTAGTTTTCCTGTGCTAGCAGCTTGCCTACAACATATTGTGGCACTTAGTCTCCATAAGTGTGAGCCAATTCTTTATAATAAAGCACTTTAAACAGATGATATATGTGTGTGTGTGTGTGTGTGTGTGTATGTATATATATATATATTTTTTTTGGGTTGTCAAATGATCTTTAATTGAAATATTTTCCTTTGTAGTTCTTAACTAGCTGGGCATTCCACTGCACCGCTGTTGATGTCATCTATGATGTCATGAGGGTGGCGGCCATCAACATTGCAGCCCACAGACTGAGCAGTCCCCAAGATCTCTTTGATGGTTCCCAAGAGTTCTCTAGCTAACGATCGGTGCCGCATCTGTCGGGCAATGCTGACAATCGCATTGAGCGTGATATTTCCACTGTGCTTAATGTTTTTTTGCTTTTTTCTGTCTCTTGGTGGTTCTTTGAGGGCTTTGATGATCAAGGCAGAGGCAGAAGGTACCACCTCAATCTGGGCCTGTCTGTTCTGAATGGTCAGTTTCACTGTAATCCTCAGACCCTTCCAGTCACCGGTTGCTTTAGCGATGTCATCACCAACCTTTTTTGGAGACAGACCCAAGGGGCCGATCTTGGGGGCCAGGCCAGACGTGGCACCGACTTCCCCACCAGTGCACCTCAGGTATACGACTTTGACTTCGTTGGGATCGAACTTAGGCGGCATGGTGGAGGCGGCTGGTGTCGGATGAACCCGGATTCGGGACGACCGAAGAAAGTTGCACCGTGGCCTCCTCCGAGCCTATATATATATATATATATATATATATATATAT